>JAWNPG010000029.1:3357500-3412446 GCA_035045145.1 Drosophila meridionalis | reverse complement strand
TACAGATACAGATACAGATACAGATACAGATACAGATACAGATACAGATACAGATACAGATACAGATACAGATACAGATACAGATACAGATACAGATACAGATACAGATACAGATACAGATACAGATACAGATACAGATACAGATACAGATACAGATACAGATACAGATACAGATACAGATACAGATACAGATACAGATACAGATACAGATACAGATACAGATACAGATACAGATACAGATACAGATACAGATACAGATACAGATACAGATACAGATACAGATACAGATACAGATACAGATACAGATACAGATACAGATACAGATACAGATACAGATACAGATACAGATACAGATACAGATACAGATACAGATACAGATACAGATACAGATACAGATACAGATACAGATACAGATACAGATACAGATACAGATACAGATACAGATACAGATACAGATACAGATACAGATACAGATACAGATACAGATACAGATACAGATACAGATACAGATACAGATACAGATACAGATACAGATACAGATACAGATACAGATACAGATACAGATACAGATACAGATACAGATACAGATACAGATACAGATACAGATACAGATACAGATACAGATACAGATACAGATACAGATACAGATACAGATACAGATACAGATACAGATACAGATACAGATACAGATACAGATACAGATACAGATACAGATACAGATACAGATACAGATACAGATACAGATACAGATACAGATACAGATACAGATACAGATACAGATACAGATACAGATACAGATACAGATACAGATACAGATACAGATACAGATACAGATACAGATACAGATACAGATACAGATACAGATACAGATACAGATACAGATACAGATACAGATACAGATACAGATACAGATACAGATACAGATACAGATACAGATACAGATACAGATACAGATACAGATACAGATACAGATACAGATACAGATACAGATACAGATACAGATACAGATACAGATACAGATACAGATACAGATACAGATACAGATACAGATACAGATACAGATACAGATACAGATACAGATACAGATACAGATACAGATACAGATACAGATACAGATACAGATACAGATACAGATACAGATACAGATACAGATACAGATACAGATACAGATACAGATACAGATACAGATACAGATACAGATACAGATACAGATACAGATACAGATACAGATACAGATACAGATACAGATACAGATACAGATACAGATACAGATACAGATACAGATACAGATACAGATACAGATACAGATACAGATACAGATACAGATACAGATACAGATACAGATACAGATACAGATACAGATACAGATACAGATACAGATACAGATACAGATACAGATACAGATACAGATACAGATACAGATACAGATACAGATACAGATACAGATACAGATACAGATACAGATACAGATACAGATACAGATACAGATACAGATACAGATACAGATACAGATACAGATACAGATACAGATACAGATACAGATACAGATACAGATACAGATACAGATACAGATACAGATACAGATACAGATACAGATACAGATACAGATACAGATACAGATACAGATACAGATACAGATACAGATACAGATACAGATACAGATACAGATACAGATACAGATACAGATACAGATACAGATACAGATACAGATACAGATACAGATACAGATACAGATACAGATACAGATACAGATACAGATACAGATACAGATACAGATACAGATACAGATACAGATACAGATACAGATACAGATACAGATACAGATACAGATACAGATACAGATACAGATACAGATACAGATACAGATACAGATACAGATACAGATACAGATACAGATACAGATACAGATACAGATACAGATACAGATACAGATACAGATACAGATACAGATACAGATACAGATACAGATACAGATACAGATACAGATACAGATACAGATACAGATACAGATACAGATACAGATACAGATACAGATACAGATACAGATACAGATACAGATACAGATACAGATACAGATACAGATACAGATACAGATACAGATACAGATACAGATACAGATACAGATACAGATACAGATACAGATACAGATACAGATACAGATACAGATACAGATACAGATACAGATACAGATACAGATACAGATACAGATACAGATACAGATACAGATACAGATACAGATACAGATACAGATACAGATACAGATACAGATACAGATACAGATACAGATACAGATACAGATACAGATACAGATACAGATACAGATACAGATACAGATACAGATACAGATACAGATACAGATACAGATACAGATACAGATACAGATACAGATACAGATACAGATACAGATACAGATACAGATACAGATACAGATACAGATACAGATACAGATACAGATACAGATACAGATACAGATACAGATACAGATACAGATACAGATACAGATACAGATACAGATACAGATACAGATACAGATACAGATACAGATACAGATACAGATACAGATACAGATACAGATACAGATACAGATACAGATACAGATACAGATACAGATACAGATACAGATACAGATACAGATACAGATACAGATACAGATACAGATACAGATACAGATACAGATACAGATACAGATACAGATACAGATACAGATACAGATACAGATACAGATACAGATACAGATACAGATACAGATACAGATACAGATACAGATACAGATACAGATACAGATACAGATACAGATACAGATACAGATACAGATACAGATACAGATACAGATACAGATACAGATACAGATACAGATACAGATACAGATACAGATACAGATACAGATACAGATACAGATACAGATACAGATACAGATACAGATACAGATACAGATACAGATACAGATACAGATACAGATACAGATACAGATACAGATACAGATACAGATACAGATACAGATACAGATACAGATACAGATACAGATACAGATACAGATACAGATACAGATACAGATACAGATACAGATACAGATACAGATACAGATACAGATACAGATACAGATACAGATACAGATACAGATACAGATACAGATACAGATACAGATACAGATACAGATACAGATACAGATACAGATACAGATACAGATACAGATACAGATACAGATACAGATACAGATACAGATACAGATACAGATACAGATACAGATACAGATACAGATACAGATACAGATACAGATACAGATACAGATACAGATACAGATACAGATACAGATACAGATACAGATACAGATACAGATACAGATACAGATACAGATACAGATACAGATACAGATACAGATACAGATACAGATACAGATACAGATACAGATACAGATACAGATACAGATACAGATACAGATACAGATACAGATACAGATACAGATACAGATACAGATACAGATACAGATACAGATACAGATACAGATACAGATACAGATACAGATACAGATACAGATACAGATACAGATACAGATACAGATACAGATACAGATACAGATACAGATACAGATACAGATACAGATACAGATACAGATACAGATACAGATACAGATACAGATACAGATACAGATACAGATACAGATACAGATACAGATACAGATACAGATACAGATACAGATACAGATACAGATACAGATACAGATACAGATACAGATACAGATACAGATACAGATACAGATACAGATACAGATACAGATACAGATACAGATACAGATACAGATACAGATACAGATACAGATACAGATACAGATACAGATACAGATACAGATACAGATACAGATACAGATACAGATACAGATACAGATACAGATACAGATACAGATACAGATACAGATACAGATACAGATACAGATACAGATACAGATACAGATACAGATACAGATACAGATACAGATACAGATACAGATACAGATACAGATACAGATACAGATACAGATACAGATACAGATACAGATACAGATACAGATACAGATACAGATACAGATACAGATACAGATACAGATACAGATACAGATACAGATACAGATACAGATACAGATACAGATACAGATACAGATACAGATACAGATACAGATACAGATACAGATACAGATACAGATACAGATACAGATACAGATACAGATACAGATACAGATACAGATACAGATACAGATACAGATACAGATACAGATACAGATACAGATACAGATACAGATACAGATACAGATACAGATACAGATACAGATACAGATACAGATACAGATACAGATACAGATACAGATACAGATACAGATACAGATACAGATACAGATACAGATACAGATACAGATACAGATACAGATACAGATACAGATACAGATACAGATACAGATACAGATACAGATACAGATACAGATACAGATACAGATACAGATACAGATACAGATACAGATACAGATACAGATACAGATACAGATACAGATACAGATACAGATACAGATACAGATACAGATACAGATACAGATACAGATACAGATACAGATACAGATACAGATACAGATACAGATACAGATACAGATACAGATACAGATACAGATATCGGAATAAATTAATAAACTCATTAATAAACTCAAAATTAATAAACTCATACACGAATATTCATGTAAAATTTCAAGTCTCTAAGTTGCGTACTTTAGAATATCTCAGCGTTCACACTTTATGGGGTGTGGTACGCCTCCTTCTGCCTGTTACATACATTTTTACAAAACCCTCATTCCCCATTTTTAATAGGTTCCGGGTATAAAAATTAGTAAGAAAGTTATTATCCGACCTGCATATCAGATAGAATCATATTGAATAAAATTTCATCGGCTATTGGCAAATCCGGAACTAGTTTACCACAGGGGCGCCATTTGGCAAACACAAAACTAAAAAATCGGCTGAAATTGCATACACAATTCACTAACAATTTAGGTTCGACAATATGTTAGAATGAACGGCCTTGAAATAATTTTTTCAAATGCATAGAAAACGCGCTGACACGTTTCAATGTATGTCAATTTAAATAATGTTTGCTGTTCGTCGCAGCTTGCCACGTTCGTGTGATAATTAGCCAAACGTTTTGTTTAATAATTTAAGACTCACTCAACGGAATTTAGTGAAACTTTCATCATTTTATTCTAGTGAACTTTAACATTTTATAACAAGTAAGAGTGCGCTAGTCGACGCTGCTCGACTAGGAGATACCATGAGCGCACCAATGTGGGCATTACTATGGGAACTTAATTGTTGAATAACTTTTCTTAGCGCTGGACTTTTTCATCAAACTATCACAACTTATTAAGGGCATTCATATGTGTGTATTTGCCAAAGCACAAGTCTATAGTATTTGATTTGCACTTTTTACAAATAGGGGGCGATTGGGGGCGAACTAATCGTGAGACTGGCCAACAGATACCCAATGCATAGATAAATAAGTAGAAATCTTTAAGATTGGCGCTTATCTACAATCAATGCTAAGAGTCTTTGAGTTTTTATACTCTGTTCCCGAACGGAAAGAGTATATTGGTTTTGTACAATGTCCGTCTTGCTATCCCTGTCTGTTCGTATGAATGCAAAAATTTTCTATGCTATTGAAATATTAAGAAATATATATAATTCCATTTAAAGATTAAGTACTGGAAATAATTTATTTGCTAAAACTGTCATTTTAGCTAACATTTCCACTTGTTTATCAGAGATAATATGATACTTGCTTCTGCGTAAGTTTTACTCTCATGAATGCCCTATGCCCCAACATGTGTACATATGTAAGGGTCTATTTATTCATGTTCAGTCCGAATCGAGCTCTGTGCTCGATTCCATTCATAAAAATTTGACACACGCACACACGCAGCATCACTCATTACGGTTTTGTGGATAATCTAAACAGCAAGCGGCATCGCATAGCTTACGTAAATCGATCTGTCGTTGATTCCGGACTATCAGGTTGCTGGCCGCCGAAGAATTGCCTGGCTGCTCCTCAAACTTGGGCGACGCAGCAGCTATGCGTGCGGTCCCCATAAATTGCGCAAGCTCTATGTGGACCCTACGGTCATCCGCCCCAGACAGTCAGCACCTAACAGCTCCCGAGTGTCCCAGCCTTTGCGCCTATTGCGCTCCTCCCCATATTCATTCATCTTGTTCAGCATTTACTCTCAAATTCATTTTGGATTTTGGTTGCTCGTTGCTCGTTGTCGGTTGGCGGCTGTCGTCTGTCGGTGGCGGTAGTGGTCTCTTAGCAACTACAAGCGTCGAAAAACTGCGGCAATTTGTTTCTTTCATTTTATAATTTATACGCATTTCAGTTTAATTTGTGCGTTTGGCCTTCTCGAAACGCGCACACCTTGAGAGGTGCACACACGCAAGCACACGTGTTGCAAGCTTTTAATAACACGTAAACGCACTGGCTCTACAAGCGTTTGCATGAACATTTCCTATCAGAAAAACTATTTTCATATTACTGGGTATATAAATATAATATACAATCTTGTGGAAGACAAGTTAATCTTTTAGAGGTTGACTAATGCTATATAATCAAAATATTACTGTAAGAATAATATTATATATAGTACAATACATTATATTCGATTCAGAGGTTTATTAGAGACTAAAAATACATAAGAATATACGCTGCAGCGCAGGCAGCCAAAAATGAACTTAAAGCATAAACGAAAAAATGTCCTTTACAATTCATAGAACTGACCATGAGAATAATGTTAGCAAAAAGAGAGATATTTACAACGCTACATACATCTTCTCAAAGCGATGTCTACTTTACAAAAGTTAATCATTTTAATCCTAACATTCCAGTAAATTTCTCATGTTTAACTTTACATAAATTCTTCGTTAATACATCTGATATCATTTCATCTGTGGGAATGTACTTTATATATATTACATTATTTTTGTACATTTCCCTTACAAAATGGTATTTTATTTCATTATGCTTGCTACGTGAATGAAATTTTGCGTCTTTAACAAGGCATTGTGCGCTCTGATTATCGCTATAAATCAGCAACTTTGCCATCGGCCCGATCCCCATTTCGTTGATCAATTTTCTAACGTATACCGCCTCCTTGGCTGCTGTAGAAAGTGCCACGTACTCGGCCTCTGTGCTACTGAGGGCGACCAAATTCTGCTTCTTTGACTCCCAAGAGACTGCTGCTCCAGCAAGGAAGAATGACCAACCCGTAAAGGACTTCCGATCATTGCTGTCGCCAGCCCAGTCTGCATCAACAAAACATTGGATAGGCACACCCGTTTTGTTATAGTGTAATCTCAAAGCTGTGGTACCTTTTAGATATCTCAATACCCGCTTGGATGCAACCTCATGCTCCTTGTGCGAATCTACATTTCTCTGCGCCAGCTTAGCCACAGAGTGTATTATATCTGGCCGTGTAGTCAACGCCAAATACAATAACGAACCAATCAGCGATTGATAGCTTGTTTTATCCACCTGGCCGCAGTCAACATCATCGCACTTCACCACCATCAACCACATCAAATTTGTTTGATATGAGCTGCTTAATGTTTGCCACATCTTCTTCTCTGGTAAATGCAAGTATAAAATCGTCAACATATACAACAATAATATTTAAATACCCATTGATTTTGTTTGTATAAATGCATGGTTCACTAGCACATGGGACAAAACCAATCTCCAAAAGAGTGCTCTCCAGCTTTTGGTTCCACTCCCGACCGCTCTGTGTCAAGCTGTACAACGATTTTTTCAGCTTCAGTACGTCTTGGGATAATCAGCGTCGATAAAGCCCTCTGGTTGTCGCATATACACGTCATCGTTTAGCTCGCTGTTCAGGTATGCTGTTCATCCATCTGATGCAGGTGTATCTCGTGCTCGACAGCTAACGCAATATCTAATCTGATTGAGGAGTAGCGTGCAACTGGAGAGAAGTTGCTTGCAACCAACAAAGTTTAAACCGCTGAACGTTGGCATGCTCATCACGCTTGGTAGTAAAAACCCATTTACAACCAATAACTTTTGCGCCTGCAGGAAGATCGACCAGACGCCATGTCTCAATGTTTTTCAGGTTGTCAGATTCCTTTTGCATCGCCGATTTCCAGTTTGTAGATTGTTCTGACGGAAATGCCTCACTAACACATGTGGGCACAACAACATTTCGAGCATCTAGTACATTCAGAATATTGTACTCTTTTCGTGGACGACCTACACGCCCAGTGCGAACAATTCGTGGTCTCCCTGTACCCCTTTTGCCTCTCGGTTGCTCCTCCTCAGCATCTTCTTCGTCACCACTTAGCCACTGCCTATCAACAGTTGGACTTTGTTGCTGCTCATCAGGATCGTGACTTGCATCATTTTGCTCGCAGTCAAAATTTAGATGTCCGAACCGATCATGCCATTTCACCAATTGATTCATATTTGCATTTACATTAGCTGCAACTACTGTTTTCATGCTACTTTCAAATAAAAACAAATCGTTATGTTTTCTTGCAACCAACAAAAATTACTTCCAACCCTTACTCAGTTGCCCTTGACACAGATATAATGTCACATATAAAACGTCGACCAATTCGATCGTACTATTTTTCCACTTAAGTAACACTGCCCCGCAACCTTCGGTTTCTATGTAATTATCGCCTCCTAGCTTTATTTTCTCTTTGTGCTCACGCATATACATTTTAATATGCAGCAATTGCTTGAACAACTGCACTTTACGCGCGGGTCCCGAAGGCATGTAGATCACGGAAAACTTTGTCCACGCTTCTCTCGCGGTTCCACAGTGCTTGATACAGTTTATCTGCGACGCTTTTACAGTCAACAAAATACTAGGTAGAGCCTTCTCATCTTTGCTGTCAAACGACGCTTTCTGTTCCACTGTATCGTTCTTATTTTTACTAACCGACCACATGTCACCGACCACAAGTCAGAATGAATCAACAGACTTTTCATATGCATTGACCACGCACTAAAGTTTTCACTATCTAGTTTCTCAATTGCAAACATTGAACTCATTTTGCACAAATTAGTTTAGCACACGCTTTAACTAATAAATCGAGTCTCATATGTGATTTTTGCAATCACCAGCACAGCTTTCACTTTCTGCTGACTGGGCCCATAACCTATTCGATTCAGAGGTTTATTAGAGACTAAAAATACATAAGAATATACGCTGCAGCGCAGGCAGCCAAAAATGAACTTAAAGCATAAACGAAAGAATGTAATTTACAATTCATAGAACTGAACATGAGAATAATGTTAGCAAAAAGAGATAGACATTTAGCGTTGTTTACATACATATTTTTGACACATTATATGTATCTATTGTATATATATTCTTGATAGGGGCGACGAGCTGCGTCGATTTAACCCTGTCCTAGCACACCAATTTTTGTTGGTCCATGTATAGCACGCTCAGGTCAATTTTGTTAAATAAATTAGATAACTATTATATCCTGAGCCCATTGAAAATGGTAAATCAGGGTATAATGGTTTTGTGAAAATGTATGTAACATGCAGAAGGAGGCGTGCCACACCCCATAAAGTATATATATTCTTGATCAGCGCGACAAGACGAGTCCGTCCGTCCGTCCGTCCGTCCGTGTGAGCGCTGAGATATTTTTAAATACGCAACGTAGAGACTTGAAATTTTACATGAATACTCGATACGCTGCACAAGTTTATAAAATTTTTCCGATAAATCATTCCATTTCGATTTTATGAGCATTTATCGATCATTTTAATGTATTTTTAAGGCGTGGTTTATACATCATTTGAGCTAGAAACTTCAAATTTGCTGTGTAGTTGCGTGTAATGAATACGGAGATAACGTAATCTTTAGATTTTGGATCCCACGCACCATTCGCCCCCAATAGCCCCTATTTGTAAAAATCGCAAATCAAATACTAGAGACTTATGCTCTGGCACATACACATATATGAATGTCATAAATAAGTTGTGAAAGTTTGATACACTTAGTCCATCGCTAAGAAAAGTTATTAAACAATTAAATTCCCAGAGTACTGCACACATTGCAGCCCAAGTGCAGTTGCTGCGTCAACTGCGCAGTTGGCAGAACGCGCGCTTATGCGTGCGTGCATATGTATATGTGTACGTATTGTTTGTATGTATGCATAAAAAACAAGTAAGAAAATTCTAGTCGGAGGTGCCCGACTAGGAGATACCCTGAGCCCCGTCCGATTTGCATTTTTTAATACGCTTTATAGCTTGCATATAATATTAAATTTTCCAAAATTATATTATAATTTTGAAATTGTATTCAACTAGAATGTATGTAAATCAAAAATAAATAAATAATTAAATAGATAAACAAATTATCAAAAAAAAAAAAAGAAGATAGAAAAACATCACCGCACCTGGACTCGAACCTGCATTTATTTACTACATATATAAAAAGAGCCGGTATCCAAAAAATAAAAAAAAATAGAAATTGCATAAAATTCGCATGAATCTATATGCAAAATTTGAGGGGTCTAGCTCTAAAGATGTGGCAGATAGAATTGTGTAACTTGTTTTCGATAAGGTTTAAAATCGATAACATTACAACAAAAATAGATATCGTTTTTTGGTAACAAACTTGACCTGCGCGTGCTATCCACGGACCCAACAAAAAAAATTCAAGTCTCTAGGTCAACTACGTTCTGAGATCGACGCATTCAAACATACGGACAGACGGACAAACGGGCAGACGGACATACGGAAGAACGGACAGACGGACAGACAGACGGACAGGGCTAAATCGACTCAGCTCGTCGTCCTGATCAAGAATATATATACTTTGTGGGGTCTAACACGCCTCCTTCTGCCTGTTACATACATTTAACAAAACCATTATACCCTGATTTCCCATTTTCAATGAGCTCAGGGTATAAAAATTATAGAATCGAAGCGTTAAGATACGTGCCAAATTTCAGCATTCCAGCTTTAAAACTGTGGAAGTTACAGTTTTCCCGATTTGCCACGCCCCCAACGGGCGTAGATATATTCACCATCTCTTTTTGATGTTGTGCGGTCAACACGAGTATACATTCCAAATTGCAACTCTCTAGCTCTTCAACTAATATGATTTCTCGCCTATGAGCGCAAGCATTTTCCGATTTTCCCCGTCTCTAGCTTCAATAGCGTTGAAATAATTTGCATTTATACGGACGTACGGACATTGAACAAAACCAATATACTCTTTTCCCGTTAGGAACAGAGTATAAAAATGAAAGAAAACAAAAATTTACGCTCACCATAAATTGCGGCGCTGCCTATGCGAATCTTTAACTTGGCTGCGCTCCTTTTATGTGCTGCCACCCCCTTTTAAAATGTTTGTTGTTCGTGGCTGCTCCGCTGAGTAACATTCAGTTTACTACTGCTGCTGGCCAGCTCTGGGCGTTCATTCATTTCACGATTTCATTAAAAATAAAAACTCTGCATATGTGTGGACAGCTACCGTACAAACCTTCAGCATACATACAGAGAGATGACTCACAATTGCACCAGCTTTGGGCAAACAATTCAATTTGCCTAGCAATTTTTCAATTTAATTTGTGTGGTCTTCTGTTTGATTAACTTAACAATCAATATTTGCGAGCGTGTATGCGTGGTTTCGCCTGGCTGTGTCTCGGTCTTGGTCTTGGTCTTGCAGAATTCCATTCATTGCTTTTAGGCCCAAGTCGGTGGTGCCAATTCAAATGCTTCAACACTCGCCAGTTTTTAAACGTTTGATACGATATTTAAATGCTACGCACGAGGCGCAGACGCAGTTTCCACTATCAATTTCAGGTACTTTGGCCCCTCCCAACCACGACGACGTCGCACAGTGAGGCCTTTGCTCATTTTGCGTAGCAAAAATCATAACTTTTGATCCAAGCAAGGTTACGCAAAAATTTAACAGCATTTGAAAGAGAATTCTTAAACTTTCCAGTCATATGACATAAAAATATCAGAAATCCTTATACATCTCATTACTTATTTTTGCCACGTTTTGACTGCAGAGGCTCAACTGTGCGTCGGATGCCAATTAAAAGACCTACTTGCCATCTATGCTGCCTCAAATGGGCCGCCAATCGACCCGCATTTGGCGCTGGCTTTTTGGCCTTTCCATTCTGAGTGTAGATGGTACCAAATTGTTTGCCCCACCGATAGTAATACATCATATATATATATATAACTTTGAAGCCTACTATATCGTTCATCTAGCTTTAACATTCTCGATTTATGGGTGCCGTTTTGCATCGCTTACATTAAGAATAGGCAATTACTTAGCCATTCATATATATATGTATATACACCCAGCGGCCAAAAAAAGCCGCACACGGCCGTTTTGCAAATTGGTGCGTTCTTTGCTCAGAGATTCATCTAAATATCAATGCATTCATTAATTTAAATTTTTTTTCGATTCATCAATCAATTCCACATACATTTTTAAAAATTAAATTTTTCTGAAATCACACAAAATTATTGATTTTTCAGTAAGTTGGCCGTGTTAAGTAAAAAAATTGTTAAGTAAAAAAACAAACAATTTTCAACAAAAACAAAATTGCTTCATATTAATTAAACTATTTGCTGTTAATATAAATTATAATATAGTCCAAAATATTTCATTCTGAATTTTTAAATTAAATTATAAAGTTATCAATATTTCGTAGTGCCACCTTTGACCTTTGCCCTATTGGGCATAAACTCGTACAAAGTCTCCAGATACTCCGCCGTTATATCCTCGAACCAAACTTTTTCGATTGTTTTAATTCCTGTAATGATTTTGGCTTTTGCTTTCGTATTTTGGCACTCATAAGGGCCCAGACTTTTTCAATAGGATTGAGGTCAGGACTGTTCCCTGGCCAATCTAAGGACTCAATACCTAGTTCTGACTTTAAAATTGATATCTGTGGTTGGCGGATAGTTAAAGTTTATTAAAAAATTATCGGAATGACTAAGTCTTTGCTGAAATATTTTGGACTATATTATAATTTATATTAACAGGAAATAGTTTAATTAATATGAAAAAATTTTGTTTTTGTTGAAAATTGTTTGTTTGTTTACTTAACAATTTTTATACCCTGAGCCCATTGAAAATGGGAAATCAGGGTATAATGGTTTTGTTAAATGTATGTAACAGGCAGAAGGAGGCGTGTCAGACCCCACAAAGTACATATATTCTTGATCAGGGCGACGAGCTGAGTCGATTTAGCCCTGTCCGTTTGTCTGTCCGTCCGTCAGTCCGTCTGTCCGTATGTTTGAACGCGTCGATCTCAGAACGTAGTTGACCTAGAGACTTGAATTTTTTTTGTTGGTTCCGTTACCAAAAAACGATATCTATTTTTGTTGTTTTGTTATCGATTTTAAACCTTATCGAAAACAGGTTATAAAATTCTATCTGCCACACCTTTAGAGCTAGACCCCTCAAATTTTGCATATGGATTCACGTGAATTTTATGCAATTTCTATTTTTTTTATTTTTTGCGTACCGGCTCTTTTTACTAATTACAATCCCCCCCCCCCCCCCCCCCCGCAGCAAAAAACATTTACACATACACATACATTAAAACGTGCAAGCGCGTCTACTATGCATGTGCAGAAATACATTCAAGGCCATTCGTTCTAGCATATTCTTCAACCAAATTCTGTTTGCATTTTCAGCCGCTTCTGTAGTATATTGTATTTGTTATATATCAGCCCTTTACACGCATACATTGAAACAGACCACCGTTTTTGTATGTACACATACTCATACGTTCATATGCGCGCATTTCAGCATATTCTAAGAATTACAATTGCGATTGATCCGTTTCTTTAGTTTTGTATTTGTAACATATCGCATTGTAGTACTACTTTGCGTTTTGCCAACAAGCAACGCAATACTGATGTGGCGTAGTGGATAGACACAAAGCGCGTAAACGAAAGGTCGCGGGTTCGAAACTCAGTGACAACAGCGTAACTTTTTTTATTTTTTTTTTAAATCTATAAACATAAGGTGGTCGTGCTAGTTGAGATGACGCGCTTTAACGTTACACATGTAGTAAATAGATGCAGGTTGGAGCCCAGGTGCGGTGATGTTTGCTTTCTTTTCTTTGCTTTTGTTTATTTATTTAATTATTAATTTATTTTTGATTTACATACATTCTAGTTGAATAAAATTTCAAAATTATAATTTAATTTTGCAAAATGTAATGTTATATGCAAGCTACATAGCGTATTAAACAATGCAAATGGGACGGGGCTCAGGGTATCTCCTAGTCGGGCACCTCCGACTAGAGTTTTCTTACTTGTTTTACTTAAGACGGCCAACTTACTGAAAAATCAATAATTTTGTGTGATTTCAGAAAAATTGTTTTTCCTAATTGGATAATTTTTAAAAATGTATGTGGAATTGATTGATTAATCGAAACAAAATTTAAATTAATGAATGCATTGATATTTAGATGAATCTCTGAGCAAAGAACGCACCAATTTGCAAAACGGCCAGGTGCGGCTTTTTTTTTGTCGCTGGGTATATATATATATATATATATATATATATATGCATTCATTAATTTAAATTTTGCATTAGCAAGTGGCATAGAAACACCTAAGACTAATAATCTTGTGCTCGTTGACCTCATATAAATATACATATACAAATACATTGACTACGCTATATTATTAATAATTTATATTAAACATCTTCAAAATTAAGTTCAAAATTTATTACTATATAAAAGTGTTAAAAGATATTGGAAAAAAATATACTGGTTTCTTTTTAAAAATTTTTACTGAATAGATTTTCAGAAGTACAAATTATATTAATAACTGACAATAGTAACTTACTTTGAAATAGAACGAAATGAATTTGCGACCCAAAACTCTTGCTTATATGTAGCTTGAGTTGAATTATCGCTAACCAATTGCTGTATTATATAAATAGTAGAATTTGCTGCTTCAATAGGCTGTAAATACCTCGAAGGGTAAAAAAGTACAATCTGAAAGCCTAGCAGTTATTTACCGCATCTCCTCTGACCATTTTCATAATTATACTCTGAACCCATTTAAAATGAGAAACTTTGTTATAATGGTTTTGTGAAAATGTATGTAACAGGCAGAAGAAGGCGTGCCACACCCCATAAAGTATATATACCCGATCTGCGCGATATAATCTGCTCGTATGAGTGAACGCAGATATCTTCGAAAGTACATAAGCTAGAGACTTTAAACTTTATATTTATAGACGTATATAAGTTAACACATAACACTTAATATAGGATATTTCATAAGTTTATAACTAACCCTCGCTATCGCGTGCTTCTTAAGTTAAGGAACAGCCCTCGCAATTGCGACACTGCATACTTTGTATCAGCGCGCTATAGCTGCAATGGTCAGCGGCGGTAATCTGACACTTTTGTTTTGATGCAAGAGTTTCCGTTATTGCCTAAGACTGCTGACTCGGCTTGCCGACCATGACATTGTGGCGTGATGCCAGTTTTGGCTTAGCTTAAGTGAAATATTCTGTATATTTAGTTTTTAGTTTTGAATACAGCGCTCTTCCAGTAAGTCGCTTAAATAAATATTCACTCCGGCACTTAGCCGTTAAATAATTTGTTTTATTGTCTGAGCGCGAGGCCAGCAATAAGAGGCACAGTTCGCCTCTCAACGTAATCTTCACCCAGAACAGGACTGGAAAGAATATAATTGGCGCCCAACTAGTGGTCGGACTCCACAACCAACAGCAATTAAGACAGCAGCGCGGGAGCTGCGAGTGACCAAACTTATAAATAAATTTATTTTTTGTGTTAGTTGAATCATGTAAGTGGATACTCTAGCCAAAATTTTTAAAGTCTTAATTTTTTATAAAAATTAGTTAATACTTGTGAGTATTTTATATTGCAACAGATCATAATTAATAACAGTAATCTGAACCAGGTTTCTGAAACACGTGAGAGTAACTGCCTTGAGGATTCTAGTTAAAACAATTTATCATCCAGATCGTTAGTAAAATTACCTTGTGTTACTTTCTGTGTGTCTAAAATTGTGCTGAATCAACGCATACAGTTTTCGTGATTCAGAGCTACGTCGTAATTCGATCCATCTTTTGACGCCCCGCGGCCACTGGCCTGCGCATGTTTCAGGTCAGCCAATATAGAACACCTCGCAAGCAGCTTAGTGACTCAGATTCCGACTGTGACATTCCCATTCGAGCCTCGGCTACAAGACCTCTCCCTGCAGTTTCCCCCCATTAGGTAAAATGGATCCAGATCAGCTTAGGGAAATAATAAGGTCGGCTGTCAGCAATGCTTTAGCTGAACAGGCCGCTGCAAACGAGCAGAGGGAGCAAGCATTGACTCAAAGAATTAATGAATTGGCTCAACAAATAGCAGCAGCAAACGTTGCCGCCCCACAAGTAGTAGCATATGCTGCTATAGGAATTAGAAACGACATTCGCTGTGACGAGCCACTAGATGCCGTCAAATGTTTACCTGAGTTTGCAGGAGTACAGGAAGCATATGTATCTTGGAGGCAGGCAGCATTAGCAGCTTACGAGATCTTCAGACCACATAATGGCAGTTCTCGTCATTACCAGGCTGTTATCATTATAAGAAGCAAGATCAGGGGCCCCGCAGACGCGGTGCTGGCCTCATTTGGTACTGTATTGAATTTTGATGCGATAATAAATCGCCTAGATTTCACATACAGTGACAAGAGACCACCAATTCATGTCATTGAACAGGAATTAGGTACCTTGAGGCAAGGTGGCCTGTCCTTGCTCCAGTATTACGACGAGGTAGAGAAGAAACTCACTCTTCTCACTAACAAAGTTAGCATGTCATATGAGCCGGCTTTAGCAAAGGGCCTATGTGAAAAATTCCGTGACGATGCGTTGCGTGTGTTCATATCGGGTCTCAAGCGCAGTCTTACAGATGTGCTCTTTGCAGCAAAGCCCAGAGACTTGCCTTCAGCGCTAGCTTTCGCGCAAGAGGTTGAGTCAAATCATGAAAGGTACACATTCGCGGCTAATTTCGCAACAAGTCTAGAGGACAAAGAGCGCAGGCCGCATGCAAAAGCGCAGGGTCACCAACAGGAAAGGCATTCGCAACAAGCCGAAATACAAACTATCGGTACCAAGAATCCACACTTCAGCAAGCAAAGCAAGGCCCCAGTGCAGACTGACCAACGAAGCAGCAGGCAGCACAATAGTAATGGCGCACCGGTGCCCATGGAGGTCGATCCTTCCTTCTCAAGGGTATTGCAGCCCACTCAGGCCCCCGCTTACACGAATAGGAAGAACCCCGCATCCAACCGCACAGGTGGTCAGAGAAATCAACAAAGATTGAATCACGTCACGCAAGACGCGGGACAGGGAGCAGAGGTGTACGCTGATGCCGCCTCTAGCGCAGCGGCACAAATCAATGACGATGCTAGTTATGACTCTGATACCCTCAATTTTTTAGGAGTAAATCCCTGCTACCCGTCATCAGACGAAGAATAGCAGGGACACATGCGATTCCTCATAGACACGGGCGCGGCCAAGAATTTCATTCGGCCACACGAAGGGTTAAAAGGCGTCCACTCTGTAGAGTCCCCCTTCAAAATTCATTCCATTCACGGCGAGACACAAATTACACACAAATGCTTCGTTGCAATGTTTGGGTTAAAGGCAACTTTTTTTATTCTGCCAGACTTGTCAACTTTTGATGGGATTATAGGCCTTGACCTGCTAAAGCAGGCAGCTGCTTCGCTTTGTCTAGCTTCAGGACAGCTTAAATGGGGCACGGAGGTCGAACAAATCACCTTCCACACCTGCAAAAATGTGAATTTCACAAATGTAGACTGTGCAGAGGCATCCCCATTAGCCAGAAGTTCCTTTTTGAAAATGCTAAAGACCAGACAAAAGGCCTTTGCAGACCCAGACGAGGCGTTGCCGTATAACACATCAGTCGTGGCTACCATTAGGACCATAGATGAGCAACCGATCTATGCCAGGCTTTACCCGTATCCAATGGGAGCAGCTGATTTCGTTAATAAAGAAATCAAAGATCTGCTAAAAAATGATATAATTCAAAAGTCAGTCTCTCCCTACAATAATCCAATATGGGTAGTAGACAAGAAGGGCACTGATGAAGCGGGCAATAGGAAAATGAGGTTGGTAATGGACTTTCGTAAACTTAACGAAAGAACCGTGCCTGACAAATACCCTATGCCAAATATATCAATGATATTGGGGAATTTGGGAAGAGCCAAATTCTTTTCAACATTAGACCTCAAGTCCGGTTATCACCAGATCATACGCGCTGAACGCGACCGCGAAAAAACCTCTTTCTCTGTAAACGGGGGGAAATACGAGTTCAAAAGGCTCCCCTTTGGATTAAAGAATGCAGCAAGCATCTTCCAAAGAACCATCGACGACATACTGCGAGAGCAGATTGGCAAATTTTGCTATGTTTATGTCGATGACGTAATCATCTTTTCAGAAGATGAGGACTCCCACATTAAACACGTGGATTGGGTCCTAAAAAACTTACACGAAGCAAACATGAGGATCTCCATCGAAAAGTCACGATTTTTTAAGAAAAGCGTGAACTTTCTTGGTTTCATAGTCACCAGCACTGGTACCACGACGGACCCTGAAAAGGTTAAGGCAATACAGGAGTATCCAGAACCTAAAACACTATTCGAGGTCAGATCATTTCTAGGCCTCGCAAGTTATTACAGATGTTTCATTAGGGATTTCGCCGCAATAGCAAGACCCATCTCCAATATTTTGAAGGGTGAAAATGGAACAGTCAGTAAGCATAGGTCCAGAAATATAAAGGTTCAATTCTCTGAAGTGCAGCAAAGGGCGTTTCAGAAGTTGCGCGACATTTTGTCATCTGAGGATGTAATGCTCAGGTACCCCGATTTTAAGAAGCCATTCGATCTAACGACCGATGCTTCGGCTTACGGCATAGGTGCAGTCTTGTCTCAAGAGGGTCGTCCTATAACAATGATTTCAAGAACATTGAAGGACAGCGAGGTAAACTATGCGACAAATGAGAGAGAGTTATTGGCCATCGAATGGTCACTTGCCAAGTTAAGGTATTATTTGTATGGGGTGAAAGACATTAACATCTTCACTGACCATCAACCCTTGACCTTCGCAGTTTCGGAATCCAATCCAAATGCGAAGATCAAAAGGTGGAAAGCGCGCATTGACGAGTCTAATGCACGTATCTTCTATAAACCCAGCAAGGACAATCTGGTTGCGGATGCCTTGTCAAGACAGCAGCTCAACGCTGTGAATGAACAAGAAGTTGAGTCCTGCGCAGCAACGATCCACAGTGAGGTATCTCTCACCAACACCATTGAGACAACAGACAAGCCCTTGAATTGTTTTCAAAACCAAATAGTGCTAGAAGAGGCGCGTTTACCCTTAAAACGAAGTTTTATTCTTTTTGGAAATAAGAAACGCTACTTGATCAGCTATACTTCCATCGAATCGCTGCTAGACGAGCTCGAAGATGTAATTTCACCCAAATGCGTAAATGCTCTCCACTGTAATTTACACACGCTTGCAATGACACAAGATTCATTGGTTCGTAGATACCCGGCCACAAAGTTCTGGCATTGCAAAAATCGCGTAGTGGATGTAATAGCGGTGGGAGATAGAAGGGAAATCCTCACAGCCGAGCATAATAGGGCCCATAGGTCTACACAGTAAAATATTAAGCAGGTACTCTCGGAGTACTACTTTCCAAAGATGGCAAGAATGGCCAATGAAATAGTACAAAATTGCAAAACGTGTGCTAGGGCTAAATATGATAGACACCCCAAAAAACAAGAGCTTGGAGAGACACCGATCCCCGCACATGTAGGAGAGATGTTACACATAGACATTTTCTCCACTGACAGGAAATACTTTCTAACTTGCATCGACAAGTTCTCTAAGTTTGCTATTGTCCAACCGATCCCCTCAAGAACCATTGTGGATCTGAAGCCAGCTCTAATGCAAATCATGAATTTTTTTCCTAAAGCCAGATCCATTTACTGTGACAATGAACCGTCATTGAATTCAGAGACCATAGTGACTATGCTCGCAAACAACTATGGGGTCAGCATTTCAAATGCACCACCATTGCATAGCATCTCGAATGGACAGGTTGAGCGCTTTCACAGCACTCTGTTAGAGCTAGCCAGATGCCTAAAGATCGGTAAAGGCATAAATGACACTGTAGAAGTCATTTTACTGGCTACAACTGAGTACAATAAGTCGATCCATTCGGTCACCGACCAGAAACCAGTTGATGTGGTTCAGGCGCACCCAGATGAGCCACAAGGAAAAATACAAGAAAAGATCAGAAACGCTCAGACGATGCTCAGAGCTAGGGAGAACGCGAATCGGCAGAATAGGGTCTTCGAGGTTGGTGACAAAGTTTTGGTCAAGTCCAACCGACGGATCGGAAACAAACTCACACCTTTATGTGATGAGAAGGCAGTGGAAGCAGACCTGGGGACCGAGGTCCTCATTAGAGGGAGGGTGGTCCATAAGGACAACCTAAGGTGACTCCCTTGTTTTTTTTTTTGTACACCTGTTTTTAAACCACTAGGCAAACTCGTATAAGTTAGATATAGTTGTTCAACTTACTTTTAGCCACTTGGCATAATTTTTATAAACTTTCTTGGTGGTAGGCCGTAAAAAGAAAAACAAAACAAGTAAGAAAACTCTAGTCGGAGGTGCCCGACTAGGAGATCCCCTGAGCCCCGTCCGATTTGCATTGTTTAATACGCTATATAGCTTGCATATAACATTAAATTTTCCAAAATTAAATTAGAATTTTGAAATTTTATTCAACTAGAATGTATGTAAATAAAAAATAAATAAATAATTAAATAAATAAACAAATCAACAAAAAAGAAGAAGAAAAACAAACATCACCGCACCTGGGCTCGAACCTGCATCTATTTACTACATATGTAACGATAGAGCGCATCATCTCAACTAGCACAACCATCTCATGTTTATACATTAAAAAAAAAAAATTTAAAAAGTTACGCTGTCGTCACTGAGATTCGAACTCGAGACCTTTCGTTTGCGCGCTTTGCGTCTATCCACTACGCTACACCAGTAATGCGTTTCTTGTTGGCAAAACGCAAAGTAGTTCACTACAAGGGCGATATGTGACAAATACAAAACTAAAGAAGCTAAAGAAGCAGATCAATCGCAATTGTAATTCTTAGAATATGCTGAAATGCGCGCATATAAACGTATGAGTATGTGTACATACAAAAACGGTGGTCTGTTTCAATGTATGCGTGTAAAGGACGATATATGACAAATACAAATACAATTCAAACACAGATTTGGTTGAAGAATATGCTAGAATGAATGGCCTTGAATGTATTGCTGCACATGCAAAGCAGAGGCGCTTGTACGTTTCAATGTATGTGTATGTGTATATGTTTTTTGTGTGCGTGTGATAATTGGCTAATCGTTTTGTTTAATAAATCGGGACTGACTTAACGAAATTTGATGAAACTTTCGGCATATGATTCTATTGAATTTTATAAAAATGCTAATTTATTCACATGGTTATATTTGCAACAGACTCTCAATGGGTGTTTGATGGCATGGGAGGGGGGGAGGGTTTAATTTATAAAAAGAGCCGGTATCCAAAAAATAAAAAAAATAGAAATTGCATAAAATTCACATGAATCTATATGCAAAATTTGAGGGGTCTAGCTCTAAAGGTGTGGGAGACATAATTTTATAACCTGTTTTCGATAAGGTTTAAAATCAATAACAATACAACAAAAGTAGATATCGTTTTTTGGGAACAAACTTGACCTGCGCGTGCTATCCACGGATCCAACAAAAAAAAATTCAAGTCTTTAGCTTGTCTAGATGCTTCAATCGACGCGTTCAAACATACGGACAGACGGACGGACGGACAGACGGACAGACGGACGGACAGACAGACGGACAGGGCTAAATCGACTCAGCTCGTCGCCCTGATCAAGAATATATATACTTTGTGGGGTCTGACACGCCTCCTTCTGCCTGTTACATACATTTAACAAAACCATTATACCCTGATTTCCCATTTTCAATGGGCTCAGGGTATAAAAATTGCGAAAAAATAAGAAAACAGCCTCACTTCACAGGTTTGGATCCATATTACTCTTCTCCTTATCCCTGGCTTCGGCACATGTCATCGACTACTCGCGTGCCAAGTACATTCCCATCGTCGACGGCGAAATCTTGGTGTGGGAGAAATACGCCTATGCCAGGCACTCGGCAAACCTCTCCGAGTACGCGCGAGTGGTGGAGGAAACAGTCAAATTAATTGACATGTTCCCGCTATCCCACATGAAAAAACTTCTAATTGTGGACACGGAACATCTACAAGACCTATTGGAGGCGTTAGGCACGCACCATAGAGTCGCCAGGAGCATAGATTTCCTAGGGTCCATACTAAAGGTTGTGGCGGGTACACCCGATGCCGACGATTTAGAGCAGACTAGATTTACTGAAATGCAATTGATAAATGCCAATAATAGACAAATATGAATAAACACTAGAGTTCAGGATCAGCTTAATCAATTAACAATCACTGTCAACAAAATTCTCAAGACAGCCAAAGACTCACAAGTTGACACTGGCCATTTATATGAAACACTATTGTCTAGAAACAGGATGCTAATGATGGAGTTGCAAAATTTAATGCTTGCTCTTACTCTGGCAAAGGCTAACATTGTTAGCCCAAACATTTTGGACCATTCAGATTTGAAATCAATTTGGCTAGAGGAACCCACCAACACTCCCATAGGAGATCTTATGTCCGTTGCGTCCGTAAAAGTTCTTCAATCCATTAACACCATACACTTTATAATTAAATTCCCCAAGATTATAAAAGCTTGCAGGAAGATCACGATCTATCCTGTCATCCACAAGAACTTCATAGTACGATTGCGTGACAACGTCATAGCCGAATGCGATGGAGAAACCCACACACTGCAGAGTTGCGCCGCTTCACCTGGAGCCACATTTTGTCGTCTGGCTTTGGAAAGTTCATGTGCCAAAGAGCTCCATGCAGGTGTCACGGCACACTGCGAGATCCAGCCGAGCAACCTGGAAATAATCACCCATGTAGATGACGGAATCATCATCCTCAACGACGGGTCCGCAAGGATTCAGGTGGACAACGGCACTGAGATCCAGGTACAAGACACGCATCTCATCACGTTCGGAGACCGAGTCGCAATTAACGGGACTCTGTTTTACAATCACAACAACGTACGCAATAGAGTCCTAGATATTGCCAATTCTCCCTTGCTGAACATCACTGCCACCCAAGATGTCCTCAGCCTCCCTTACCTTCATCGTTTGAATGAACGTAATCTGGAGGTGATACAGCAGTTCGAGAAAAACGCCGGAACTGATCAGGCTTATCGTGTGGCATTCATTATTGGAGCCATATGCTGTGCTTTAATCTGCATTGGCCTCACTCTTAGTCGATACATCGGTGCAAAGAAGTCCGCAAAGCAGTTACGAGAAGTCGTCGCCGGGATTGGGTCGGCCGAGGGCGGCCTCATACTTGAAGGGGGAGTAGTTAACACATAACACTTAATATAGGATATTTCATAAGTTTATAACTAACCCTCGCTATCGCGTGCTTCTTAAGTTAAGGAACAGCCCTCGCAATTGCGACACTGCATACTTTGTATCAGCGCGCTATAGCTGCAATGGTCAGCGGCGGTAACCTGACACTTTTGTTTTGATGCAAGAGTTTCCGTTATTGCCTAAGACTGCTGAGTCGGCTTGCCGACCATGACATTGTGGCGTGATGCCAGTTTTGGCTTAGCTTAAGTGAAATTTCTGTATATTTAGTTTTTAGTTTTGAATACAGCGCTCTTCCAGTAAGTCGCTTAAATAAATATTCACTCCGGCACTTAGCCGTTAAATAATTTGTTTTATTGTCTGAGCCCGAGGCCAGCAATAAGAGGCACAGTTCGCCTCTCAACGTAATCTTCACCCAGAACAGGACTGGAAAGAATATAATTTATACCATTCGCATTACGAGTTTATAGTTTATTTTCGATAACTTATCCCAATGCTGTTTTCGGCATTTATCGATCATTCAATTTTGTTTTTTTAGGTGTGATTTGTACAAATTTAATGTGTAGTTACTTGTAATGACTACGGAAATTATGTTATCTTCAGATTTTGGATAAACGCAACCCAATTCGCAAAAAAACGTATGAATGCGATAAATAACTTAAAAAAGTGTAATTAAGATAATCAATCTCAAAGAAAAGTTATTCAACAATTAAGTTGCCATAGTAATACCCCGAAGCGCAATCGCTATGTCAACTGCACAGTTAACAGAGCGTATGCTTATGCGTGCGTGCATATGTTTCTGTGCATGTGTTGTTTGTATGTATGCATAAAAGAAGTGTAGAATGATTGGAATATTAGCTCTTCAAAGCTGAACCCTTTGAAGAGCTAATATTATCTAATATTATCTTCTAGTCTTGCAGTCTCAGCTAGAGAACTTGACTATAAACTTGTAGGCGGTTTCTAGCCATGTAATATATGTACCTATCTATCCATATATTTATCTATCTATAATATGTGTGCACACATATACTAAAGTAGAATTTATGTTTTTGTTTTCCACTTTGACATGTAAGACTTCTAGCAAAACGCCAGATGGCTGAGAATGGAAACGCTCGAGTGAAATTCTTAAAATTGCATATAATCAGTTGTTGAGGAACCATTTGTCATTATTTAGCACATTTTTCATTATTTAGCATATTTTGGATTTTTTAGTATACATATATGCAACTTTAATTGTTATCGGCGAATGAACAGCTGTATCAAGATCAATTATCAGTTAAGTCGATACATTATGTTAGTATTGAGTCACGATTGAGAGACTAGGTGTCTTTTAACAGTGGTATTGAGTAAGCAAACGAACGGACAAGTTACGTGTAACAGCAATTGGCTGCTGTAGTTCAAATAAAATAAAGATATGTTTAATTTTTCATCATAAAATTTGGTCCTTCGAGCCGGAGCCGTTGGGCATTGCTACTGAATACTCACTTTGGATTTTTGGAAAACAGCGCGCACTTTTGGAAAAGTGCCGTGTTTTGTCTTGTCGTGTTTTTGCTGCTGGAGACGCAGCATTTGCACATTCTTGGAATTACGTATTGATATTTGGCATCATACGTAATAAACGGCGCGCACTATTGGAAAAGTGGCGTGTTTTGTCTGGTCGTGTTTTTGCTGCTGGAGACGCAGCATTTGCACATTCTTGGAATTACGTATCGATATTTGGCATCATACGTAATAAACGGCGCGCACTATTGGAAAAGTGGCGTGTTTTGTCTTGTCGTGTTTTTGCTGCTGGCGACGCAGCATTTGCACATTCTTGGAATTACGTATCGATATTTGGCATCATACGTAATAAACGGCGCGCACTATTGGAAAAGTGGCGTGTTTTGTCTTGTCGTGTTTTTGCTGCTGGCGACGCAGCATTTGCACATTCTTGGAATTACGTATCCATATTTGGCATCATACGTAATTACTAGTACGCACTATTGGAAAAGTGCTACTGGCTACTTTGGACAACAACTTGAATTGACTGCGGGCAACGCAGCAAGCTGCAATGGAAAATCTACGTACTTTACTGGGAGTCAGAAGTAGATTGAAGGCAACGATTACGCGTATTTCTGTATACGCGGAACATCCGCCTGATGGCTGCACATTCTACGATATTGATATCAAATTGGACATGCTGGTTCAGGCTTGGAAGCAGTTTGTCAATCTTGGCGACGAACTTTATAAATATGAAGATGTGCAGGGATATGTGGATCCAGCAAGTGACAATAATGCATATGAGGAGCGCTTTGTTCGAGCTTATGCCCTTCTTAAGGCACTACACACTGAGTACAAGCCCCGCAAACTGAAAGAGGCCAATACTACATCTAATGTGCTCGGGGAAAGGGATGAATCGACCATCCAATGTATTTTGCAACAAATGCAGCAACAATCTCAGATGCAAATGCAACAAATGCAGCAACAATCTCAGACGCAAATACAACAAATGCAGCAACAATCTCAGATGCAAATACAACAAATGCAGCAACAATCTCAGACGCAAATGGAGACTATGAAGCGCATAATGCAAAGACTGCTACCGCAGCAGGTGGATAACGAGTCATTGTCAGGCTCACAGCAAGTCGCAGGACCATCAACGAAGGATTGGGAACTGCCGCGAATTCATATCGCACCTTTTGATGGAGACTATAAGGAATGGCACGCGTTTAAGGGTCTATTTGACAGTGCCGTTCACAGCAAGACAACGTTGACAAACATTCAGAAGTATCATCACTTAAAGTCTTGTTTAAAGGGAGAAGCTGTAAAACTTATCCAGCATCTGCCCTTAGCCGATGCCAACTATGAAATAGCTTGGAATTCATTAGTTGATCAGTACGAGAAGCCTCGCTATTTGGTCAACTTATTGTTGGATACATTTAATGGATTGCCCAAGGTTGCGAATCACAACCCAGGAGCGCTTCGATCGTTAACAAACGAAGCTGGTACTGTAATTCGGGCATTAGACGCTTCTGGACAAACGGATCGAGATTGTTGGCTGATTTACTTGCTCATCGGAAAGGTTGATGACACCACACGTCGTGAATGGTATGAGAAGAGTCAAGACATGGCTAATCCGTCGATAACGCAGTTGCTCAAGTTCCTGGATTCACGTTGTGATCGGCTGGAGCTTAGCCAATCTGCAACTCAGACAAGCAGCAAGCCTAGACAGGACAGAGGTACCAAGAACGCGCATGCGCTACTCGCTACTTCAGAGCGCTGTGCTAAGTGCAACAAGGAACACGCATTGATGACATGTACACAGTTCTTGGACCTATCTATTCAGCAACGATATGCCATTGTAAAGTCCAAACACATATGTTTTAATTGTTTGAGACTTGGTCATGGAGTGAACAATTGGTCATCGAAGTCATCATGTAAGTATTGCAAGCGCCGACATCACTCACTTTTGCATTTCGATCAAAGCAGCACTAGGGACAAGGGTGAGCCACAGCAGCACCAGAAGGAAGAGTCAGATGAGGCACCAGGTGCTAGCACAGTAGTAGCACTGACGAACGCCATGAACATTGCGAAATGTGGCAAGGGTGCAAATATGAGAAGTACACTGCCAACGGCGCAGGTGTATGTGCGCAATTCTCGAGGGCAAGACGTTGTTTGCCGCATATTACTGGACTGCGGCTCGGAGTTGTCCTACGTTTCGGAACGCTGTATCCAGACATTGGGTCTGGCCCGTTCACACTCTCGCATTTCCATATCTGGAATCTCATCAATCAAGGCAGAAACGACAAGAGGGCTCTGTTCACTACACATCAAGTCGCGAGTGTCAGATGCATCGCTTGAGGTCAAGGCGCACGTGCTTGGAAACATTACTTCGACACTGATGAGAGAAACTATAAACTCAGCAGACCTCTCTATATTTAGCGGCCACACCCTAGCAGATGCCGTATTCAATACCAACGCATCAATCGACATTCTGATTGGTAACGATCACATTTGGACGGTTCTTACTGGAGATAAGTTGTGTAATGCCCAGGGGAACACAATTGCCATCGATTCCATATTTGGATGGATCATCACATCAGTGGGTGGAGCAACTACAACTACAACTACGTCACTCTTAGCTACCATGGACATCAACAAATTGTTGCAACGGTTTTGGGAACTGGAGGAAGTTCCATCGTTCACGTCTGCAAATACAGAAGATGATGTAGTGGAAACTCATTTCGTCCAAACACACTCCCGTAATGCTGAAGGGAGATACATAGTCCAGCTACCGTTCAAGCAGGACAACCCAGAGTTCGGAGACACCTTTCATGGAGCCAAGTCTCGCTTCTTGGCAGTTGAACGTCGTTTAATGAAGTATGCAGCTTTGCGATCAAGGTATGTACAATTCATGAGGGAGTACATACAACTGGACCACATGAAGGAGGTGGATGTAGAAGAAGACGCCACTTCGAAGAAGGTTTTCTACATGCCGCACCATCCAGTGCTAGGTGCAAAGCTGCGTGTGGTATTTGATGGCTCATATCGAGACCAAGATGGCCGGTCTCTTAACGATGCGCTTCATATTGGACCATGTATACAACGCAATCTGTTCAACGTATGCATGAGGTTTCGAATGCACAACTTTGTATTTTCAGCTGATATTGTAAAGATGTTTAGACAAATTCTGGTTGCAGCTAAACATCAGGATTTCCAACGAATATTATGGAGAGAAGATCCGTCAGCACCATTGCAGCATTTCAGACTCTGCACAGTTACATACGGGACTGCGTCTGCGCCATTCCTGGCAGTCCGGGTGTTAGAGCAACTCGCCAAGGACCACGAGCATGAGTTTCCTAGAGCAGCGAAGATATTGCTTGAGGATTTCTACGCGGATGATGTATTAACAGGAGCCATGACAGAGGAAGAACTGAATGGCATTCAAACTGAGTTAGTTGTACAATTGGAATTGGGAAAATGGATCTCAAATAGCACACGATTGAGCACCGTGCAAGGTGATAGAGTCAACAGGTCAGCAACAACAGCAAAGGTACTTGGACGGCCCTGGGATCCTGGAGAAGACAACCTTGCATACAACATTGTACTCATCAAGGACTCGACTACGCCTCCAGCAACATGGAATCTAGGACGCGTAATCGAGGTGTACCCAGGAGAAGATGAATTAGTACGGGCAGTTAAGCTCAAGGTCGTTTCTGGAGATTATACGACCCATCACAAAGATTGCAGCCCTACCACATTCAGAAACAGAGTTTCAGGGGAGGCCGGGATGTTGAGGAACCATTTGTCATTATTTAGCACATTTTTCATTATTTAGCATATTTTGGATTTTTTAGTATATATGCAACTTTAATTGTTATCGGCGAATGAACAGCTGTATCAAGATCAATTATCGGTTAAGTCGATACATTATGTTAGTATTGAGTAAGCAAACGAACGGACAAGTTGAGTGTAACAGCAATTGGCTGATGTAGTTCAAATAAAATAAAGATATGTTTATTTTTTCATCATCAGTATATGATCAGAAGTGCCCTTTACGTCGACTGGTTCGAATAAATAGATTCCCCGCAGCTCACGACTAGTTTAATTACACATATCTCATTAATTATTTTGCCGCTTTAGCTGGCAACAAGTCAGAGTGCTCTATTCGAGACTGCTCGACTAGGGGATACCCTGAGCCCTGTGAAGAGCCAAATATCAAATCATTCTACGATTTTGTATGCATACATACAAACAACACATCAAAGCTGTTAAAAATGGTTTATAAAAAGCATTCGAATATAAAATGGAAATGGTTTTAAAATTTTTCCAATTGAATGGAAATGCAAAATGGGTTTTCAAAAAAGGTATTCGAATGTAAAATGCAAAATAGGTATTTTGAAAATGTTTTTTTCAAATAAAATGCTTTTTTGTAACTATTGTTTTTTTGTTTTATTAGTATTTTCAAATTATAAACACAATCGTGATTTTTTTACAAAAATTGTTTATGGTTCTAGCATGATTCATTTGCTTAATTTGCATAAATATATGTAATTCAAAATTTAGTAATTTTTTCTTTGTAAAAAATAACTTAAATATTAACTTGTTGATTTTAAAACGACAATTTTTTCAAATAAATCATCTTTCATGCTGCGTCTATGTGGCCGCATTATCATTGTACCATAGGAAAAAAGTCTTTCAACGGGTGCTGAACTTGGTAAACTAGTATTAAACTTAAGAAATATAGTCTTTATGATAGGAAATTGATTTAAAGATTCCAAAATATTGTCTTCATCTTTTAAGTAAGTTAACGTTTCAAGGTCAATAGTAGTATTACCATTATTACTGGTTGGGGAAGAATCTGAATCTTCATCGAACATATAATATGATTTTTTTCTTTTTTTTTGTTTACAAGTTGAATTTTATTTTTATTTTCTAAATCTTGCTTAAATTTTCTTATTTCAGCTACAAAAATATCCCTAACGATATTCTTGTAATCTTCTGGGACCCATTTTAACTTAAAAAATGGATGAGATACACTTGCGATTACAGCATCTTTAGGTTTGGGCTCATTTAACTTAAAACATTTTTCAAATCTCTTTTTAAGACTTTTCTGCATTAACTCAATTAGATCAATACAATATTTAGGGTCATCCATTTTTAAATTATTAAAAATTCGTAGCATTCTAAACAGTTCTGGAAGAAGACAGCCGTAATACGTGTGTTTGTCACCTTTCAAGCTTTTAATGCCATCAGCAATGGGTTTTGAACATTTTATGTACTCTTCAAGAAAGAGCAATTCCATTTCTTCAAAAACGGATAACCCAAGTTTCTTTAAAGTGTCATTTAAATTTTCCTTAACGGACAAAAGGTTTTTAATTGAGTTATATTACGAATTCCACCGAGTTGCACAAGGTGATGTAGGAGATTTTCCAGTCATTTCGGTATATATTTCACAGGACTTAGGAGATCTAGAACACGAATTCCAAATTGCCTGACCTTTTCCCATAGATGCATCATAAAGTTTTTTGTATGACTTATTTAACGATCTTGCCTTCTCCATATCGTGTGATGCTATTAAATGCAATGTATGAGAAGCACATCTCTCATGGTTTGGAAGTTGCCACTGCTCAAATTCTTCAGACGACTCAGGAAATTGTATTAGTTGGAGCTCGTCATCATGGTCATTATCTTCTTTAATGTCTTGTGGAAGTTTAATGGAGTCTGGATCTTCAACGGAGTCTTCATGCTGTCCGAACGATGCAAACGCTTTAACCATGTTGGATCCATTGTCGGTGACAGTCTTAAATATTTTGTTGGGGCTTAAATCAAACTCCGAATGAATTTCCACGATTAGTTCAGCTACCTTGTCGTCGCTGTGCGTTCCCTTGAATCGTCTGCAAGCTAGAGTCGCGCTTTTACGTTCAAACGTATGGCTTTCAATCCAATGTACAGTTACACTTAGATAGCTTCTTCTTGAAGAGGACCATATGTCCGCAGTGGTGCAAACAAAATCTACTTTTTTCAAAGTTTCTTTTGTATTTTCCAAATATTTGCAGTATTTTGCAGTTATTTGTTTATTACAAGTCTGCCTGCAGTTGATTGCTGTGTTCCTTCAAGCAAAGCTTTAAACGATGGATGTTCTACAATCGAAATAGGCGACATGGTGTTTACAAGTTTACAATTAAACTATCTAAATCAGTTTGTTTTAATGATTTAACAGCTGGACTATCACCACCAACATTGTCGTGCTTTCTTTTTTTCATGGTTGATATAGATTTTAATTTTTCGTATTGTGTCAACAAATCAACATGTCCTTTCGTCTGCAAAAAAATAAAATTAATTTAAATGCAAAAAAAAAAAAAAAAAAAAAAATTGCTTTGCTTACTATTAAGTGATTCAAAAAGTTTGTTGTAGAATGTAAACTTCCCCTCAATGGCTTAGAGCATTTTTTACAAGCTGCAGTAACATTTACATTGTTTTCAGGATCAATTTTTATATCCTTAAAACACTCTTTAAGAATTAAGGGTATGTGAGCTTCCCTGGAAAATATTATTATTAGATATTTTTTGCACAATAACAAGAAACACACAAAACAAATACTAACACGTGGATAGACAACACAATATTTAGTTCAACACTGGTTAAATCTAAAGTTGGTTAATAAAAACAAAAGAACGGTTTTTAGAGAATTGTTATTTTGTTAAAAAGAACATGAAACAAAAGATTACTTACATTTTGTATAATATACATGTGTATGTATACATACATATATGTATGTACATGTATGTATACAAACTGTAACACAATTGTGTCTGTGCAGACACGTCAAAGCGTGAGCGCAAGTGAACAAAAGCTTAAACAGTTCACTTTTAGCACTGTTTGCTATTAACGAAAACTTTAAAATTAAACACTTTGATTGATTGATGAAGCTGTGAATTTTAGATTTTATTTGCTTTGTCTCTGTATGTATTTGTAAGTGACGCTTCCTTGTAATCGATTACCCTATTACCCGACCGCCACATATTCGCGATCAGGGATGATTTCGATAGACAAAATAATAATTCAAATATAAACAAGTAAGAGTAGTTGCGTGCAATGAATACGGAGATTACGTAATCTTCAGATTTTGGATGCCACGCCCCATTCGCCCCCAATAGCCCCCTATTTGTAAAAAGCGCAAATCAAATTCTAGACACTTGTGCTTTGGCAAATACATACATATGAATACCATTAATAAGTTGTGAAAGTTTGATGTACTTAGTCCATCGCTAAGAAAAGTTATTAACCAATTAAGTTCTCATAGTAATGCCCACATTGCACAGTGGTCTGGTCCATTGGCCGAAAATAAAAAAATGAAACTAAAAATTTGCGTAAGATATATTGAAATCTTATCTCGGAATTAATCAAATTTTTTCACAGTGCTTTTAGTTTTTCTTTATGCCTGCTGTCCGCTTAAAGAATAGGTGCTAAAAGCAGAGCATGAAATTTTGTTTGTTATAAGGCGCGCAAAACTTGCAAGTGAAGGTCGCAAGCTAATTTCAAAAACGTTGTTTATTAATATTGCTGGTACAATGGATGATTTTAAAATATTAAAGAAAGGTATTATGTAAGACTGTTTTGTTTATTTTTAGTTTTTTAATGTAACTTAAGCCCTATTTTAATATTTATTCGTGTGTAGACATAAACTTCATGTACACGTTTAGTTATGAAGTTAATCGAAGTTAACAATCAACTTTATTTTAAAATATTTCTTAGCATTTACAGATAATAAAAAAACAAACTTCATTTGCGAATATTTGCGATTATCTCCGTTATCGTAAAAAAAGCAGAGCGGCCTCGCTGTTATTGGTTGACGCCGTTTTAATGTGTGTAGCTGTTATTTTTATGTGGTTTGTTGTGATTGTCGTCTTCGTTTCTGCGTTTGTTGTTTTGTTAAATTCAAGCTGAATTTCAATCAAAAATGGGGTTGATTGTCGACAAACCGAATTGTTGTGGTAGTGGAACATCGAACGATGGAAATACTGCCAGAGAATTTTTTAATAATTCTGACTTGTCCGCTCAAATAACTGGCCTTGATGCCTAATCGAAAGTTGTTCGGTTATAATTCAAGCTCTCTTCAGGATATCCCATAAATACAGAATTATTTAAAAACTTTGCACTCGACATAGCACAGAAGCTGATTTCAAAATATCCCTGGTACTACCTCCCACCTACCGTTCATAAAGTTTTAATACACGGACCTGCGGTTATTGAAAATGCTCTCGTGTCGATTGGAGAGTTGTCTGAAGAAGCTGCAGAATCGAGAAATAGGGACATTCAAAAATTTCGCATGCAGCATACCCGAAAAATGTATCGTGTGGCGACAAACACAGATTTGTTTAATCGCTTACTTATCACATCAGATCCGTTTATAACAGGACAACGAAACTTACCACCAAAGTACAAATCAATTTTTAAAAAATCTGTATTTGAGCTATTAAAATAAATAATATAATTTTTGTACTTTACGAATACTTATTTTGTGGGAAAAGGGTGTGTATAATGGGGGGAGGGGGGTGGGGGGTCGTTTTTGACTCATTGAGACATGTGCTATTACTTTTTATATTTTTATAGAATTTTAAAAAAAATTTCACATTGATATCTGCACTAAAAGTATTTTCGGCCACGCATCCCATACAAGCCAGACCACTGTGCATTGCAGCCCAAGCGCAGTCGCTGCGTCAACTGCGCAGTTGGCAGAGCGCGCGCTTATGCTTGCGTGCATATGTGTGTGTGTATGTGTTGTTTATATGCATGCATAAAAGATGCGTAGAATGATTTGACATTTGGCTCTTCACAGGGCTCAGGGTATCCCCTAGTCGAGCAGTCTCGACTAGAGCACTCTTACTTGTTTTATTATACCCTGAGCCCTTTCAAAATGGGAAATCAGGGTAAAATGGTTTTGTTAAATGTATGTAACAGGCAGAAGGAGGCGTGCCACACTCCACACCCCGCATATATATTCTTGATCAGCGCAACAAGACGAGTCGGCTTAGCCCTGTCCGTGTGTCCGTCCGTCCGTCCGTATAAACGCTGAGATATTTTTAAGTACTCAACGTAGAGACTTGAAATTTTACATGAATACTCGTGGACCACTTCATTTCGACTTTATCAGCATTTATTGATCATTTTAATGCGTTTTTAAGGCGTAATTTGTACACCGTTCAAGGCAGAAACGACAAGAGGGCTCTGTTCACTACACATCAAGTCGCGAGTGTCAGATGCATCGCTTGAGGTCAAGGCGCACGTGCTTGGAAACATTACTTCGACACTGATGAGAGAAACTATAAACTCAGCAGACCTCTCTATATTTAGCGGCCACACCCTAGCAGATGCCGTATTCAATACCAACGCATCAATCGACATTCTGATTGGTAACGATCACATTTGGACGGTTCTTACTGGAGATAAGTTGTGTAATGCCCAGGGGAACACAATTGCCATCGATTCCATATTTGGATGGATCATCACATCAGTGGGTGGAGCAACTACAACTACAACTACGTCACTCTTAGCTACCATGGACATCAACAAATTGTTGCAACGGTTTTGGGAACTGGAGGAAGTTCCATCGTTCACGTCTGCAAATACAGAAGATGATGTAGTGGAAACTCATTTCGTCCAAACACACTCCCGTAATGCTGAAGGGAGATACATAGTCGAGCTACCGTTCAAGCAGGACAACCCAGAGTTCGGAGACACCTTTCATGGAGCCAAGTCTCGCTTCTTGGCAGTTGAACGTCGTTTAATGAAGTATGCAGCTTTGCGATCAAGGTATGTACAATTCATGAGGGAGTACATACAACTGGACCACATGAAGGAGGTGGATGTAGAAGAAGACGCCACTTCGAAGAAGGTTTTCTACATGCCGCACCATCCAGTGCTAGGTGCAAAGCTGCGTGTGGTATTTGATGGCTCATATCGAGACCAAGATGGCCGGTCTCTTAACGATGCGCTTCATATTGGACCATGTATACAACGCAATCTGTTCAACGTATGCATGAGGTTTCGAATGCACAACTTTGTATTTTCAGCTGATATTGTAAAGATGTTTAGACAAATTCTGGTTGCAGCTAAACATCAGGATTTCCAACGAATATTATGGAGAGAAGATCCGTCAGCACCATTGCAGCATTTCAGACTCTGCACAGTTACATACGGGACTGCGTCTGCGCCATTCCTGGCAGTCCGGGTGTTAGAGCAACTCGCCAAGGACCACGAGCATGAGTTTCCTAGAGCAGCGAAGATATTGCTTGAGGATTTCTACGCGGATGATGTATTAACAGGAGCCATGACAGAGGAAGAACTGAATGGCATTCAAACTGAGTTAGTTGTACAATTGGAATTGGGAAAATGGATCTCAAATAGCACACGATTGAGCACCGTGCAAGGTGATAGAGTCAACAGGTCAGCAACAACAGCAAAGGTACTTGGACGGCCCTGGGATCCTGGAGAAGACAACCTTGCATACAACATTGTACTCATCAAGGACTCGACTACGCCTCCAGCAACATGGAATCTAGGACGCGTAATCGAGGTGTACCCAGGAGAAGATGAATTAGTACGGGCAGTTAAGCTCAAGGTCGTTTCTGGAGATTATACGACCCATCACAAAGATTGCAGCCCTACCACATTCAGAAACAGAGTTTCAGGGGAGGCCGGGATGTTGAGGAACCATTTGTCATTATTTAGCACATTTTTCATTATTTAGCATATTTTGGATTTTTTAGTATATATGCAACTTTAATTGTTATCGGCGAATGAACAGCTGTATCAAGATCAATTATCGGTTAAGTCGATACATTATGTTAGTATTGAGTAAGCAAACGAACGGACAAGTTGAGTGTAACAGCAATTGGCTGATGTAGTTCAAATAAAATAAAGATATGTTTATTTTTTCATCATCAGTATATGATCAGAAGTGCCCTTTACGTCGACTGGTTCGAATAAATAGATTCCCCGCAGCTCACGACTAGTTTAATTACACATATCTCATTAATTATTTTGCCGCTTTAGCTGGCAACAAGTCAGAGTGCTCTATTCGAGACTGCTCGACTAGGGGATACCCTGAGCCCTGTGAAGAGCCAAATATCAAATCATTCTACGATTTTGTATGCATACATACAAACAACACATCAAAGCTGTTAAAAATGGTTTATAAAAAGCATTCGAATATAAAATGGAAATGGTTTTAAAATTTTTCCAATTGAATGGAAATGCAAAATGGGTTTTCAAAAAAGGTATTCGAATGTAAAATGCAAAATAGGTATTTTGAAAATGTTTTTTTCAAATAAAATGCTTTTTTGTAACTATTGTTTTTTTGTTTTATTAGTATTTTCAAATTATAAACACAATCGTGATTTTTTTACAAAAATTGTTTATGGTTCTAGCATGATTCATTTGCTTAATTTGCATAAATATATGTAATTCAAAATTTAGTAATTTTTTCTTTGTAAAAAATAACTTAAATATTAACTTGTTGATTTTAAAACGACAATTTTTTCAAATAAATCATCTTTCATGCTGCGTCTATGTGGCCGCATTATCATTGTACCATAGGAAAAAAGTCTTTCAACGGGTGCTGAACTTGGTAAACTAGTATTAAACTTAAGAAATATAGTCTTTATGATAGGAAATTGATTTAAAGATTCCAAAATATTGTCTTCATCTTTTAAGTAAGTTAACGTTTCAAGGTCAATAGTAGTATTACCATTATTACTGGTTGGGGAAGAATCTGAATCTTCATCGAACATATAATATGATTTTTTTCTTTTTTTTGTTTACAAGTTGAATTTTATTTTTATTTTCTAAATCTTGCTTAAATTTTCTTATTTCAGCTACAAAAATATCCCTAACGATATTCTTGTAATCTTCTGGGACCCATTTTAACTTAAAAAATGGATGAGATACACTTGCGATTACAGCATCTTTAGGTTTGGGCTCATTTAACTTAAAACATTTTTCAAATCTCTTTTTAAGACTTTTCTGCATTAACTCAATTAGATCAATACAATATTTAGGGTCATCCATTTTTAAATTATTAAAAATTCGTAGCATTCTAAACAGTTCTGGAAGAAGACAGCCGTAATACGTGTGTTTGTCACCTTTCAAGCTTTTAATGCCATCAGCAATGGGTTTTGAACATTTTATGTACTCTTCAAGAAAGAGCAATTCCATTTCTTCAAAAACGGATAACCCAAGTTTCTTTAAAGTGTCATTTAAATTTTCCTTAACGGACAAAAGGTTTTTAATTGAGTTATATTACGAATTCCACCGAGTTGCACAAGGTGATGTAGGAGATTTTCCAGTCATTTCGGTATATATTTCACAGGACTTAGGAGATCTAGAACACGAATTCCAAATTGCCTGACCTTTTCCCATAGATGCATCATAAAGTTTTTTGTATGACTTATTTAACGATCTTGCCTTCTCCATATCGTGTGATGCTATTAAATGCAATGTATGAGAAGCACATCTCTCATGGTTTGGAAGTTGCCACTGCTCAAATTCTTCAGACGACTCAGGAAATTGTATTAGTTGGAGCTCGTCATCATGGTCATTATCTTCTTTAATGTCTTGTGGAAGTTTAATGGAGTCTGGATCTTCAACGGAGTCTTCATGCTGTCCGAACGATGCAAACGCTTTAACCATGTTGGATCCATTGTCGGTGACAGTCTTAAATATTTTGTTGGGGCTTAAATCAAACTCCGAATGAATTTCCACGATTAGTTCAGCTACCTTGTCGTCGCTGTGCGTTCCCTTGAATCGTCTGCAAGCTAGAGTCGCGCTTTTACGTTCAAACGTATGGCTTTCAATCCAATGTACAGTTACACTTAGATAGCTTCTTCTTGAAGAGGACCATATGTCCGCAGTGGTGCAAACAAAATCTACTTTTTTCAAAGTTTCTTTTGTATTTTCCAAATATTTGCAGTATTTTGCAGTTATTTGTTTATTACAAGTCTGCCTGCAGTTGATTGCTGTGTTCCTTCAAGCAAAGCTTTAAACGATGGATGTTCTACAATCGAAATAGGCGACATGGTGTTTACAAGTTTACAATTAAACTATCTAAATCAGTTTGTTTTAATGATTTAACAGCTGGACTATCACCACCAACATTGTCGTGCTTTCTTTTTTTCATGGTTGATATAGATTTTAATTTTTCGTATTGTGTCAACAAATCAACATGTCCTTTCGTCTGCAAAAAAATAAAATTAATTTAAATGCAAAAAAAAAAAAAAAAAAAAAATTGCTTTGCTTACTATTAAGTGATTCAAAAAGTTTGTTGTAGAATGTAAACTTCCCCTCAATGGCTTAGAGCATTTTTTACAAGCTGCAGTAACATTTACATTGTTTTCAGGATCAATTTTTATATCCTTAAAACACTCTTTAAGAATTAAGGGTATGTGAGCTTCCCTGGAAAATATTATTATTAGATATTTTTTGCACAATAACAAGAAACACACAAAACAAATACTAACACGTGGATAGACAACACAATATTTAGTTCAACACTGGTTAAATCTAAAGTTGGTTAATAAAAACAAAAGAACGGTTTTTAGAGAATTGTTATTTTGTTAAAAAGAACATGAAACAAAAGATTACTTACATTTTGTATAATATACATGTGTATGTATACATACATATATGTATGTACATGTATGTATACAAACTGTAACACAATTGTGTCTGTGCAGACACGTCAAAGCGTGAGCGCAAGTGAACAAAAGCTTAAACAGTTCACTTTTAGCACTGTTTGCTATTAACGAAAACTTTAAAATTAAACACTTTGATTGATTGATGAAGCTGTGAATTTTAGATTTTATTTGCTTTGTCTCTGTATGTATTTGTAAGTGACGCTTCCTTGTAATCGATTACCCTATTACCCGACCGCCACATATTCGCGATCAGGGATGATTTCGATAGACAAAATAATAATTCAAATATAAACAAGTAAGAGTAGTTGCATGCAATGAATACGGAGATTACGTAATCTTCAGATTTTGGATGCCACGCCCCATTCGCCCCCAATAGCCCCCTATTTGTAAAAAGCGCAAATCAAATTCTAGACACTTGTGCTTTGGCAAATACATACATATGAATACCATTAATAAGTTGTGAAAGTTTGATGTACTTAGTCCATCGCTAAGAAAAGTTATTAACCAATTAAGTTCTCATAGTAATGCCCACATTGCACAGTGGTCTGGTCCATTGGCCGAAAATAAAAAAATGAAACTAAAAATTTGCGTAAGATATATTGAAATCTTATCTCGGAATTAATCAAATTTTTTCACAGTGCTTTTAGTTTTTCTTTATGCCTGCTGTCCGCTTAAAGAATAGGTGCTAAAAGCAGAGCATGAAATTTTGTTTGTTATAAGGCGCGCAAAACTTGCAAGTGAAGGTCGCAAGCTAATTTCAAAAACGTTGTTTATTAATATTGCTGGTACAATGGATGATTTTAAAATATTAAAGAAAGGTATTATGTAAGACTGTTTTGTTTATTTTTAGTTTTTTAATGTAACTTAAGCCCTATTTTAATATTTATTCGTGTGTAGACATAAACTTCATGTACACGTTTAGTTATGAAGTTAATCGAAGTTAACAATCAACTTTATTTTAAAATATTTCTTAGCATTTACAGATAATAAAAAAACAAACTTCATTTGCGAATATTTGCGATTATCTCCGTTATCGTAAAAAAAGCAGAGCGGCCTCGCTGTTATTGGTTGACGCCGTTTTAATGTGTGTAGCTGTTATTTTTATGTGGTTTGTTGTGATTGTCGTCTTCGTTTCTGCGTTTGTTGTTTTGTTAAATTCAAGCTGAATTTCAATCAAAAATGGGGTTGATTGTCGACAAACCGAATTGTTGTGGTAGTGGAACATCGAACGATGGAAATACTGCCAGAGAATTTTTTAATAATTCTGACTTGTCCGCTCAAATAACTGGCCTTGATGCCTAATCGAAAGTTGTTCGGTTATAATTCAAGCTCTCTTCAGGATATCCCATAAATACAGAATTATTTAAAAACTTTGCACTCGACATAGCACAGAAGCTGATTTCAAAATATCCCTGGTACTACCTCCCACCTACCGTTCATAAAGTTTTAATACACGGACCTGCGGTTATTGAAAATGCTCTCGTGTCGATTGGAGAGTTGTCTGAAGAAGCTGCAGAATCGAGAAATAGGGACATTCAAAAATTTCGCATGCAGCATACCCGAAAAATGTATCGTGTGGCGACAAACACAGATTTGTTTAATCGCTTACTTATCACATCAGATCCGTTTATAACAGGACAACGAAACTTACCACCAAAGTACAAATCAATTTTTAAAAAATCTGTATTTGAGCTATTAAAATAAATAATATAATTTTTGTACTTTACGAATACTTATTTTGTGGGAAAAGGGTGTGTATAATGGGGGGAGGGGGGTGGGGGGTCGTTTTTGACTCATTGAGACATGTGCTATTACTTTTTATATTTTTATAGAATTTTAAAAAAAATTTCACATTGATATCTGCACTAAAAGTATTTTCGGCCACGCATCCCATACAAGCCAGACCACTGTGCATTGCAGCCCAAGCGCAGTCGCTGCGTCAACTGCGCAGTTGGCAGAGCGCGCGCTTATGCTTGCGTGCATATGTGTGTGTGTATGTGTTGTTTATATGCATGCATAAAAGATGCGTAGAATGATTTGACATTTGGCTCTTCACAGGGCTCAGGGTATCCCCTAGTCGAGCAGTCTCGACTAGAGCACTCTTACTTGTTTTATTATACCCTGAGCCCTTTCAAAATGGGAAATCAGGGTAAAATGGTTTTGTTAAATGTATGTAACAGGCAGAAGGAGGCGTGCCACACTCCACACCCCGCATATATATTCTTGATCAGCGCAACAAGACGAGTCGGCTTAGCCCTGTCCGTGTGTCCGTCCGTCCGTCCGTATAAACGCTGAGATATTTTTAAGTACTCAACGTAGAGACTTGAAATTTTACATGAATACTCGTGGACCACTTCATTTCTACTTTATCAGCATTTATTGATCATTTTAATGCGTTTTTAAGGCGTAATTTGTACACCGTTTGAACTATAGACTTCAAATTTGCTGTGTGGTTGCGTGTAATGATGTTAGCTTTAGATTTTTGATGCCACGCCTCATTCGCCACAGTCGCCCCCTATTTGAAATACACACATATTAATGTCATTTATAAGTTGTGAAAGTTTGATGAAGTTAGTTCTTAGCTAAGAAAAGTAATTCAACAATTAGTTTCCCATAGTAATGCCCACATTGTAACCCAAGCGCAGTCACAGCGACTGCGAGTAGTCTCGACTAGAGCACTCTTACTTGTTTAGTTTATATTGCCAATTAAACCGAATCCACTCAAAGCTTTATGTCGCTCGAAGAAGATAAGAAATGGAAATTTTATGTTTTTGAGCTGTGAACATAGCATGCAGCAATATTCTTGTTTTTATACAAAATCATAAACACAGCAAATAAGGAATGTAATATTTGCTTATTTAGTTGTCAGATTTTAAATAGAAATTAGTTTTAACATATATAAATACGTATGTCTGTGCCGATAAGTGACCTATTTGTGTTGAGAAACGAAGTTACATATAGAAAATCTACCGATAAGAAGCCATCAGACCTGTCGGACTTGAATTGTAAGCTAACTATCGACACGAATATATACACGAATAACCAATTAATTAGCTAAATTCACAATCAATAAAAGACAGATGATTGCTAAGCGAGCTTATTTAAATTTGTTGTTCGGCTCAGCTATAAAGTGTGATTGCGTTTCTGGGAATTAGCCTGTAGCCAAAAAACTCAAGGCTCAAAATATCAGCGCTCAAAAATGCGCCACAATTATATTTTTGTAGTCAACTGGCTGATTCACACATAAGTTCTATGGATTTATATAGTTTGTGATTAACAAAGTCAAAAAGTAAACAAGTAAGAACGTTGCATTTGGGCGTAACCGATTTTGTGATACTCTTCCTATTGGGGAATCTAGTATGTTAAATTTAATGATACATCTAAAATCGTTAAAGTCACCGCTCAAATTAGCTGCCGATTACAAAATTTGTAATAATGTATAATATATATATATATATATATATATATATATAATTTATATATATATATAATTTTAGAAATGCCTTTTGTCAACTTAGCAATTTTTTTATACCCTGAGCCCATTGAAAATGGGAAATCAGGGTATAATGGTTTTGTTAAATGTATGTAACAGGCAGAAGGAGGCGTGTCAGACCCCACCAGGTATATATATTCTTGATCAGGGCGACGAGCTGAGTCGATTTAGCCCTGTCCGTCTGTCTGTCTGTCTGTCCGTCCGTCCGTCCGTCCGTCCGTCCGTCCGTCTGTCCGTATGTTTGAACGCGTCGATTGAAGCATCTAGACAAGCTAGAGACTTGAATTTTTTTTGTTGGGTCCGTGGATAGCACGCGCAGGTCAAGTTTATTTCGTATGAACGATAACTATTTTTGTTATAATGTTATCGATTTTAATGCTTATCGAAAATATGTTTTTAAGGCGTAGTTTGTGTATCGTTTGAGCTAGAGACTCAAATTTGCTGTGTAGTTGCGTGTAATGAATACAGAGATAACATAATATTTAGAATTTGGATGCCACGCCCCATTCGCCCCAATAGCCCCCTATTTGTAAAAAGCGCAAATCAAATACTAGAGACTTGTGCTTTGGCAAATACACATATATGAATGCCATTAATAAGTTGTGAAAGTTTGATGCACTTAGTCCATCGCTAAGAAAAGTTATTAAACAATTAAGTTCCCATAGTAATGCCCACATTGCATTGTCCAAGCGCAGTCTCTGCGTCAACTGCGCAGTTGGCAGAGCGCGCGCTTATGCCTGCGTGCATATGTGTGTGTATGTGTTGTTTGTATGTATGCATAACAAAAGCGTAGAATGATTTGATATTTAGCTCTTCACAGGGCTCAGGGTATCCCCTAGTCGAGCAGTCTCGACTAGAGTCCTCTTACTTGTTTTAACTTATTTATATTGTCGATTTGTAATATTGTGAAAGTTCTTAGAAGGAGTCTATGGTACCATAATTGTAAAATGTTGATGCTTACACTCCAAAAATGTAAAAATTACGGGATATTTTTCGATATGCCACGCATTCCAATAAGCCATAAGATTTATTTTTGGGCCATCAATGGAGGACACTTTCAGTAACTCAACTTTCCAATTTAGAAGCTTCTACCTCTAAAAATGTAGAAGGTTTTGTGGTATACCACGCCCCTGTATGTGTAGGTATATTATTACACATTACACTACATTATTTATTTTTAAAACTGTAGAAAATACAGTTTTACTTGATTTGCCACGTCACCATTAGGCGTAGATATATCCACCATATGTTTTTGATATTAGCTGGTCAACGCGAGTATACATTCCGAAATGCCACCATCTCGCTCTTCAACTAATATGATTTCTGGGCTGTTAGCGCCAGCATATCGGGAAAATCTTGACACTTTAGAATTCGAGGGTGTGCACAAGTATATGTTCAAAGTTTCAAGTCTTTAGCTAGATAGGCGGACAATGCACAATTCCAATATACTTTTTTCGTTAAGGGATAGAATATAATAAATAGTATAAACATAAGTAGTAAATTGTTGCCAAATAGTTTTTAATCAACATACCAGCGAGTGAAACGGCAGTAGCAGCTGGTGCTGGTGGTGGGTCAATATCATGCGCTCGTACCTCCATTGTGGACACGCGCCGTTGTCCGGAGCACGGGCCACAAGCCACACATATTGAACAACTTCCGTTTTATATTTGGGTCATCGCTCGACCACTGGGGGCCCTTATTGCCCCAATGCACATAACACTTTCGCTAATTACCAATAACGGGACATTCACACACACGCACACTTACGATTGCTATATTAGAGAGCAACAATGACTCATCGATCGCCTCGGTTATATATGACGCTTAATCGATTAAGAGAAGGAAAGAGAGAGTAACTAAGGTATATATATATAATCTATTACAATTTATAAGTCGATTGTGATATACTGTAATTATTAAAGGGCCAGACCATATCAAGTTTAGTATTCTTAGTTTTAAGTTCTTTGTTTAACCGTGAAAACGAGCAAGGATTAGAAAAAGATGGCTACCATAAATTTAATATATATTCTTGATTAGGATCAACTAATGAGTTGATCATCCGTTCATTTGTCTTTCAGCCTGCCCTTCTGTATGGACACAGATCTTATCAAATAGAATAGCTGGCGACTTTATTCCGTATAGTTCCAATAATAGCAGACGCAGCTCCCATTTGTTTCCATTCAAATCTAAAAGATTCTCTTCATGCATAAAAAATATCTCACTTCATTAATTTTACCATATAACATGTAAGAGCTTTCTACAAACCACCCTTTAATTAAAAAAAAAATTTCGATAAATGCCGATAAAAAATAATAGGGATGAGTTTTCGTCAAAATTTCGGCGTATGCTATATACGAGTATACGTGTAAAATTTAAAGTCTTCAGCTATCTTATTTTTGAACATCACGGATGGACAGATCGCCAGACGAACAGGGCTATATTGACTCGTCGTATAAAAATTTAATAAAAGTAAATCGGCTTGAGTTAATTGTCTCCAAAATAAATATAATCGCTTTTTTGAATCATATATACAGATAGTGGTATCATTTTTGTATTATATCTTTAAAGTTTACTATTCTCTTATACAATCTTCAACATCATCTACCATCTAAAAAGTAGATTTTTCTATGGAAATGAGTTTTAGAATGGATCACAAAGGCCACAGTTTTCCATACATTTACGTATTTCTCTTTAGACAATCATTTCAGTAATATAATACCGAAAATCTATGTGAACGAAGGCACCATTAAACAAGTTTTGAATCAAAAATAAGACAGACTATCTCTGGGTTATGAATACCTACACGGGCATTGGCTGTGATGTATTAAGTGAGGAGCTTGAGTCGAGTTTCAGTTCATTCCATTGTTGTAATTGTCGGCTGTTGTACAGGTTGGCCTGGTTGACTTGTGTTCTATTTGTGATTTATAAGCGCTACCATCAATTGCCAAGATCTCAAATTGACTGTCAACTACCTAAGTTGATCGTTCGGCTGAGCGACTCTCAACTTTGCTCTGGCCTGCTCTGGCTGTGTCATTTTTTCAGTGTCATGCCACTTATTCCATTCCATATACTTAAACATACCTGAACCATTTGGATTTTTATTCCAAAACTTGTTCCCACACATACACTTACATATGTACACGTATGTATGTAAAGCTATTCATCTGGCTGAAACTCTGAAAAAGAGTTTTGCACATAGTTTCTAAAATCTGTGGTAAGTAGCCAACTTTTCAGCTACCTGCCGATAGTTTGCCATTTTGGACTATTCCGCAACAAACCCAGTTCACATAGTCGTCGTCGTCGACTGCCTCTTTTTCTGTATCATTGAGTGCCTGAGTGCTGAGCTATCTTATCAACAGCCATTGGCAGTGTCAATTAGCTACCCCATTCCGATTCAACTCCATCACACACTCAAACTCTGCTCTTCTAGCATATACCCTAAGCCTATGAAGAACCGAATATCAAATCCTTCTACGCGTTTTTTGTGCATACATACAAACAACACAAAAATGATCATAACATGTGAAAGTTATGATCATTTTTGCTCAGATAGATAGATAGATAGATAGATAGAAGCATGGATTTTGCTTGCTTCTTGTCCGCATTTTAAAGCACCTTCTGGGTGATTACTTAATGTAACTTATTATAATGGACGGAGTACACAATGTACCAAATAATAGCTTTTCCAACCAATTGAAAAAGGTGAGTAGCTTTAGCTAACTCAAACTCTTAATTAGGTATATCGATTTAAAAGATTTTTTCGTAAATATAGCTAAGGGGCAGAAGTAGGTGTGACAAAGCACATCAGGCTGAAGCACATCATCCATATCCATATGATCGTATGCAAATAAAAAAAAGGTTAGAGTTCCCTTATTTTAAATATCGATTCTAGTATACCTATAAATCGATATCTCTTTAATAACTATCAATATAATTTTGATATTTGTCGGAGAATGATTTGAATATAGATATCGAATGGCGGTATCGATGGTTATATGCTGTGAGTGGTATTTAGGATTGTTAAGTGCCCTGAGTGCTGAGTGTAGTCCTTGTTCGTAGTGTTGAGAAGTGGCATTGAGTGAGTTGCCATATCGTCTGAGGACGGCTCGAGAGCAGGCTAGTCTTGCTGGAACGGTCGAGATGAACACACGTTCACGGAATTCACAGAGCTCCAGCGCTAGCCACAGGTTCCGTTACCAAAGTGGCGCCGATTGCGTTAAATGATAAAATAGAAAATTATGAAATTGCAAATATACCTGACGACCCGACATATTTATAAATATTTTTAAGTATACATATATAAATATTATATTTTTTATATTATAATATCTCATATTATAAATCGATAACCTATTAACCTATTAGTTTAAGTTCTCCTTCATTTGTAACCTTACTATGGCATTTCGTTTTATCTATGTTTATTTATGTATTATATAATAGTACTATGTATTGTATAATAGTATTATTGCCAACAACCTAAGCGGCTTAGCACATAAATTTCTAAAGATTTATCAGTTGTGATAAGATTGCGCAGAAATTTGTTTATTTACGTAACTCCATCGCGACAATCTTTGAAGTTTTTCTGCAAAAATTTGTTCGGGAATTTCAATAAAAACAGAAATCGTTGAAACGCTTTAACGGTAACATTGAGAGCATCTACTTAATTAGCATTTCATACACTTTGAAGACCATCTCATTAGTTTGGCCAGAAGTGTGTTACATATAAAGAGATACATATCAGAGAACTTTGACTCTGATGAAGACAAACAAAATAAGTAAGAAAGCTCTAATACGGGGTGCCCGACTAAGAGATATCATACACCCCATCCGATTTGAATTTCTTAATATACTCCATAGCATATAACATAAGAATACACAAAACTAAATTATATTATTAAGCTTTTATTTTCACAATTCAATATTTTGATTGTCAATCACAAAAAAAAATAAATAGATAATAAATTAAACAAAAGAAAGAAAAGAGAAAAAAGAATAAAGAAAAACAAACATCGCCGCACCTGGACTCGAGCCTACATATATACTCCCGGGGTTCGAGCTCGGTCCCTTTTAGTTACGCTCAATGCGTCTACCTGCCGTGCCATATCGGATAGAACCATATCAAATAGAATTGCAAAGGTTATTGGCAAATCCGAAACTATTTCACTACAAAGACGACATTTGACATATACAAGTCTAAAGAACCTGTGTGAATGTGTGCTTGCCACGTGCGAGTGATAATTAACCAAACGTTTTTTTTTTTTTAATACTGACTTAAAAGAATTTAGCGGATTCTATAGAATTTTTGACATTTTATAAAAATGACAACTCACGGTTGGTTATATATACATACGTTGATCATGCATCTGACCTTAAAAGGGAAGTTTTGTAACATTTGTGTAACAAAAACTAAAATTGTATAAAATTCACATGAAACTATGTGCAAACTTTGGAGGCTCTAGCCCAAACGATATAGAAGATATCATTTTAAAACTTATTTTTGATCAATTTTAAAATCGTTAATATCACAACAAAAATAGTTGTCGAATTTATTAAATAAACTTGACGTGCTATCCAAGGACCTATAAACAAATTCATTCTACTTTCAGAAATCGACGGGTTGAATCATACGGACAGACGGATATATATACTTTATATATATTTTTTATGGGGTCTGCCACGCCTTCTTCTGCCTGGCCAAACATTTTATAAATTGAGATTGATTTGATTGATTGAATTGATCTAACGAAATTTGATGAAATTTTCAGCATATAATTATAGTAAACTTTTTACATTTTATTGAAATGCTAACTCATTCAATTGGCTATATTTGCAACGGACCCTCGAAGGGGAGCTCGGCAAAATTAGGAGCTGATATCCAAAATACAACAAAAATCAAAATTGCATAAAATTTGTAAAAGCAAAATTTGAAAATTTTTAAATTTGAATTAGCTATAAAGATGTCCGAGACAACATTTTTAAACATTTTTCAAATTTAAGTTGATAACATAACAACAAAAATAGTTATCGAATCTTTTCAACAAACTTGATCTGTGCGTGCTATACTACTATTCTAGATAGTCTAGCTTCTGAAATCGACTTAGCTCGTCAACCTGATCAAGGATGCATATACTGTATGGGATCTGCCACTCCTCCTTCCGCCTGTTTTGTACATTTAACAAATCCATTATACCCTGATTTCCCATTTTCAATGGGCTCAGAACATAAAAAGAGAGAATATATCAAAACCATTAACTTTAAGATTAAGATATCAAAATATCAAGCCAGACAACGTCATTTTCTTACTATTTACTATGTACATATAAGTGTAACAGCTGCGATTTCCTTGTTTTTGAGAGCTAAAAACATACATGTTGTTCCTCTTACCTGTTAAAGATGCTCGACTATTGCCAAGGGACTCGAGCATTGCTCCGTGACGACTGACAATAATTCGAGTCGGCTGAGTTGACCTGGCGGCTATAATTCTTAAAATTTAAAGGCAGTTTTGTATATAGCACGCAATATATAACGATATTTTAAATCTCTTTCGAAATCACAATCATTTCAAGCACCCAGTGAACTCCCTGAGATATTGATCTTATACCTGAACCCATTGAAAATGGGCAATCAGGGTAAAACAATTTTGTAATAATGTATGTAACAGTGCGACAAAACAAGTCGATATAGCCCTATCCGACCGTCCGTCCGTCCCTCCGTGTGAACGCTGAGATCTTCGAAAGTATAAAAACTAGAGACTTCAAATTTTAAATTCATACTTGTGTGTACCATACGCTGAACGAGTTTATCAAATTTTGCCGATAACCCATACCAGTTTTATTTTTATTGATATTTATCGATAATTTAAATTCGTTTTTAAGCGTAATTATACCCTGAGCCCATTGAAAAAAGAACGGCAATCTGCCATGTAAATAATTATATAAAATAAATATGCAACGGTATCATTGCAACCTTTTGCTCTCTTAAAACTATTGATATATTTTTTCTTTTAAAAATTAAAAGGATATCGTAACTTCTCTCAATATGCAGAAATCAGCGGTTAAAGTTTTTGCACTGTCTTGTCAAATATTTCTGGCCTCCATTGTACATTCTAATTGAATAAAAGCTCAAAATATAATATATATATATATATATTATTATCTTTAATTTAATTTATTTTCACACTGTTTTAAATCTGGCAATCCTACATTGTATTCTGTCACAATATTTGAATATAACAGAAACAAAGACAGAATTTACCATAAAATTCAAAAGCAAAAAAAGTTTTACTATGGAAAAAGCAAAAATCAACAAAACATCGATGAAGAGAAAAATTATTTCTTTAGCAACTAAAATTGAAATTTTGAACGATTTAACTCAAGCAGTGAATGAATACACTGACTATGTTGGGGTTTAGTCCAATACTCATTATTGAATACACGGACGGTGGTGCTGTTTAGCCTGTACTGATCTTTATTCTTCTGAGGCTAGGTTTATATACCCAGCCTCATGCATAATTCTTAAAAAATAATTCTAAATAATTCATAATTCTTAAATCTAGTGTGTCTATTGCTGAGGTTGTAGTGCTCAGCGTTCATGTGGCTATTCTTAGATTTCACACATGTGACCTTTATCGATTTAACGCACTGCATGCTAGTCGTTGAGTGCGTAGAAGGCGTGTTTACATATTTATATATATTTTTATTTTTTTATATTTTTGAAGAAGCAGATATTATAGAATTAATGCAAAATAAGGAACTAAATGCTGACGACTTAATTGAAATGGTTATAAGTTGCGAGGAAAATAGTGATGAATATGATTTTGAATCTGACATTGAAAACAATGAATACATTTATTGACATCAAAATTTGTTCACGAGGGACTTCTACTAGGAAGAAAACTAGGTAACCATCTTCAAGGAGGATATATTAATTTAGATCGTGGTCTCTAAAACGAAGTGTTACCGACCTGTTAAAACAATGTGAAGAAGCCTACAAAGATATGACAGTAAAAATAAGCAACACAAGCTGGCATCCAAAATCTAAAGATTACGTTATCTCCGTATTCATTACACGCATCTGCACAGTAATTTTTGGAGTGTCTAGCTCAAACGATGTACAAACTACGCATTAAAAACATATTTTCGATAAGCATTAAAATCGATTACATTACAAAAACAAAAGTTATCGAACATATGCTGCGCGTGCTATACACGGACCTACAAAAAAATTTCAGCTGTCTAGCTCGTCTAGTTTACGAAATCGACGCGTTCGAACATACGGGCAGGCGGACGGACAGACAGACGGACAGGGCTAAATCGACTCAGCTCGTCGCGCTGATCAAAAATATATTTACTTTGTGGGGTCTGCCACGCCGCCTTCTCCCTGTTACATACATTTAACAAAACCATTATACCCTGATTTCCCATTTTTAATGGGCTCAAATGCAGTTCAAATGGGGTTGAGGGTATCTCCTAAACGGGCACCTCCTACAAGAGCTTTCATACTTGTTTTAATATGGCAAAACTAGAATTTGTCATGTCAAATAACCACACCAACCACCGCAAACGGACAAACCATTAAATGTGTCAATGACTGCTTGTAAAATTTGTATCTGTATCGGAAGATGTGGGAGCCTTTAATAGATTTATTGATATATGATTGTATTTGTGTACAGCACTAGGCCAACTGGCGAACTGTGTGTAATCAAATGTCGACTATTGAGGCTGGCACATGGATCTTTCTTCTGTTTTGTTATGTTTGTATAATGGGCACAAATCCAATAACAGTTTAACGGTAATTAGTCATTAGTAATTAATAATTGGCGCCTGCCCCACAATATTATGCGGATGCAGATGCACAGTAGCCGGAAAATTATGCAAGGCGAGCTCCCAGCTCCGATGCAGCGACCCACTTCTGTCCTCGTGGAAACGTCCACACTCAAATACGACGTTTTTAGTATCTTCCACCACACCTCAACCACACCAGGATCATTAATCACTTTCCTCATGGCCAAACCGCATCAGAAAGCACCTAAAGCAACAAGTAACAGGGCTCTATATATATACAGTGGCTCACAGCTTATTTCAACCAGCACTTTAAAAAAAGTTTGTTGGGCTATAAAATCTAAACTATCTGCAATATCCAATAAATTTAAACGCAGGTTGTTAGTGTGATGTTTTAAATATTACAAAATCAATTCATTTATTTTTTAAATATTTTTTCATTATTTAATATTGTTTAAAAACTAAAAAATGAGACCAAGACAGTTCCACAGCTTATTTCAACCACAAACTTTGAAGCTGATGAAAGACCCGTTTTTTTGCAATGCAACGGTAGATTCTTGTTCTATGCTTTATACACTGATTTTGCAATGTGATGAAATAAGTTTGTGCTGAATTTTGAAAGCAGAACTTGCAGAAAATTTAATTTAGCAAAATGGGACCACGTACACCTATTGAACAGCAGGAACTTGTTCTGAAACACTATAAAAATGGCCATTCCCGTAGAAAAATTGTTGATATGGTTGGACTGAGTGATTCTACAGTTCAAAGCATCATATACCGTTTTGTTCATGAAAATAGAACCCACGATAAAGGTAGAAATGCTCCAAACTGAATTTTTAATCCCAGGGACGAACGCTATATTGTAACAAAAAACCGGGATAACCCAAGGCTATCTACTAGACAAGTAGCCAATGATGTTAAGGAGGAGTTGGGCAAGTCATGCCACCCAGAAACTATTCGCCGTGTGCTTCGGGAACATGACTTTAATGGTAGAGTACCACGCAAGAAGCCTTTTATAAGCGACAAAAACAAAAAGTGTCGCTTAAAATTTGCACAGGAGCACTTGCACAAGGACATTGGATTCTGGAACACAGTTTTACTTTGTGATGAGTCAAAATTTAATTTGTTTGGGTCGGATGGGCCTTCATATGTGTGGCGTAGGCCTAACACAGAGCTTGACGCAAAAAATTTGAGGGATACTGTAAAGCATGACGGAGGCAGCGTTATGGTCTGGGCCTGTATGTCAGCAGCCGGGGTTGGAAACTTGGAGTTCATCGAAACTACGATGGATAAACTTAAATTTTTAGATGTTTTGAAGTCAAATTTAATCCAAAGTGCTCAGAAACTGGGCATAAAGGAGGACTTTAGGTTTTACCAAGATAATGACCCGAAACACACTGCGGGAATTGTCCAGACTTGGCTGATCTGGAAATGTCCGCACGTTATGAAACCACCAGCCCAATCATCAGATTTAAATGTAATCGAAAATTTGTCGTCAATTTTGGAAACAAACATTCGCAAACACAAAATTTCAAACAAATCGGACCCAAAAACTGCATTGGCTGAGGAATGGGAAAAAATTACTCCAGAAGTCACTAAAAAGTTGGTGGAATCTATCCCAAAAAGGCTTAAAATGGTAGTTAGCCAAAAGGGTGGTCACACCAAGTATTAATTTGTTGTTATTTTAAGTTTTTATAATGTTAAATAATGCTATTTCATAAGTGGTTGAAATAAGCTGTGGAACTGTCTTGGTCTCATTTTTTAGTTTTTAAACATTATTAAATAATGAAAAAATATTTAAAAAATAAATGAATTGATTTTGTAATATTTAAAACATCACACTAACAACCTGCGTTTAAATTTTTTGGATATTGCCAATAGTTTAGATTTTATAGCCAAACAAACTTTTTTTAAAGTGCTGGTTGAAATAAGCTGTGAACCACTGTATATCAAATCATTCTACGCTTTTGTTATGCATACATACAAACAACACATACACACACATATGCACGTAAGCATAAGCGCGCGCTCTGCCAACTGCGCAGTTGACGCAGCGACTGCGCTTGGGCTGCAATGTGGGCATTATTATGGGAACTTATTTCTTTAATAACTTTTCTTAGCGATGAACTAAGTGCATCAAACTTTCACAACTTATTAATGGCATTCATATGTATGTATTTGCCAAAGCACAAGTCTCTAGTATTTTATTTGCGCTTTTTACAAATAGGGGGCTATTGGGGATGAATGGGGCGTGGCGTAAAAAATCTAATGATTACGTAATCTCCGTATTCATTCAACGCAATTACACAACAAATTTGAAGTCTCTAGCTCAAACGATGTACAATCTACGCCTTAAAAACGTATTTTCGATAAGCATTAAAATCGATAACATTACAACAAAACAAGTAAGAGGGCTCTAGTCGAGACTGCTCGACTAGGGGATACCCTGAGCCCTGTGAAGAGCCAAATATCAAATCATTCTACGCTTTTGTTATACATACAAACAACACATACACACACATATGCACGCACGCATAACCGCGCGCTCTGCCAACTGCGCAGTTGACGCAGCGACTGCGCTTGGGCTGCAATGTGGGCATTACTATGGGAACTTAATTGTTTAATAACTTTTCTTAGCGATGGACTAAGTGCATCAAACTTTCACAACTTATTAATGGCATTCATATATTTGTATTTGCTAAAGCACAAGTCTCTAGTATTTAATTTGCGCCTTTCACAAATAGGGGCTATTGGGGGCGAATGGGGCGTGGCATCAAAAATTTAAAGATTACGTAATCTCCGTATTCATTAGACGTAACTACACAGCAAATTTGAAGTCTTTAGCTCAAATGATACACAAACTACGCCTTAAAAACGTATTTTCGATAAGCATTAAAATCGATAACATTACAACAAAAATAGTTATCGTTCATACGAAATAAACTTGACCTGCGCGTGCTATCCACGGACCCAACAAACAAAAATTCAAGTCTCTAGCTTGTCTAGATGCTTCAATCGACGCGTTCAAACATACGGACGGACGGACAGACGGACAGACGGACGGACGGACGGACAGACAGACGGACAGGGCTAAATCGACTCAGCTCGTCGCCCTGATCAAGAATATATATACTTTGCGGGGTCTGACACGCCTCCTTCTGCCTGTTACATACATTTAACAAAACCATTATACCCTGATTTCCCATTTTCAATGAGCTCAGGGTATAAATAGTTATTGTTCATACGAAATAAATTTGACCTGCGCGTGCTATCCATGGACTCAACAAAAAAAATTCAAGTCTCTAGCTTGTCTAGATGCTTCAATCGACGCGTTCAAACATACGGACAGACGGACAGACGGACGGACTGACAGACGGACGGACGGACTGACAGACAGACGGACAGGGCTAAATTGACTCAGCTCGTCGCCCTGATCAAGAATATATATACTTTGTGGGGTCTGACACGCCTCCTTCTGCCTGTTACATACATTTAACAAAACCATTTCCCATTTTCAATGGGCTCAGGGTATAAAACGCCTAAATTAGTTTCGCCATGCTTACGTGTAACATGGTTATAGCTCCGTGATGAGTGTGTGAATTTAACACTAATTAGTCGACCCGTTCCGCCTTCTTTGCCATCGTGCGATGCTGTTTGACCTGGCCGTGTTTCGTCATACAAAATCACATGTACTCCGTGTCACAGCTTCGGCGTTTAAGTCCTTCCTAATGACACTCATCAAGACAAGCCAACGTTGTTGCTTAGTATCCCTCGTGTTCAGCATGATTCGGGATAGAGTTCTACAAGAATCAGCTGCCTTTTTATGCACATATTCTAAGTATTTGAGGAAAGTCTAAAGATACTTCGTCCT
>JAWNPG010000029.1:3315000-3352500 GCA_035045145.1 Drosophila meridionalis | reverse complement strand
ACACGAGTATTTCAAGTCTCTACGTTGTGTACTTTTGAATATCTTAGCTTTCACAAGGACGGACGGACGCACAGTCGGACAGGGCTATATCGACTCGTCTTGTCGCGCTGTTCAGGAATATATATCCTTTATGGGATGTGGCAAGCCTCCTTCTGCCTGTTACATACATTTTCACAAAACTCTTTTACCCTGATTTCCCATTTTCAATGGGCTCAAGGTATAAAAAGATATAGTGCATATATCTACGCCCATTAAGACGTTGCAAAATAGATAAAACTGTATCATCTACAGTTTTAAAGCTTGAACGCTCACATTCAACACGTCAGTTAATGCTCCTATTCTAGATCGATAAAAAAATTGAATGTCTATGCCCATTGTGAGCGTGGCAAATCGGATCTGCATATATATTGTGTTTTCAAATTCGACTATATTTCGAGAACTATTGATGCTAGAAACTTGGTAATATATTCAGATTAACAACCCAAAAGGATATGATGGATATAACCACGCCTACACGAGGCGTTACAAACCAAAAAAGTTTATATCTTCTCCAGTTTTAAAGCTAGAAGGCTCATAAACGAGTTATTGGAAGCCTCGATGACCCAAAAATAAATCTTACACCTCGTCGGGGGCGTGGCATATCGAAATATACCCTGAAATGTTCCCATTTTTTGAATGTAAGCATCCAAATTTTACAGTTACATTACCCTAGACTAGACATATTTCGTATAGCCTAGGTCAGTCATGTTGTTATCATTTTGTGTGTGTTGCGTTCCGTCAAAAATGTTACATACCAAATTAAATTGCATTCAAGCGGTATTAATTTTTTATCGATTGCGGAGAGTTGTTTGTATTTCGAATATCGACAATTCAATACATAAATTTAATTATTTAAAATATTTAATATATTAATTATTTATTTTTCTTTTCTTAGATATATTTAGATATAAATAAATATAACAAGTAAGAAAACTATAATCGGAGGTGCCTAACTAGGAGATCCCCTGAGCCCCGTCCGATTTGCATTGTTCAATACGCTATATAGAATTTATGTAAATCAAAAATAAATAAATAATTAAATAAATAAACAAATCAACTAAAAAGAAGAAGAAAAACAAACATCACCGCTCCTGGACTCGAACCTGCATCTATTTACTACATATGTAAAGTTAGAGCGCATCATCTCAACTAGCACAACCACCCAATGTTTATAAATTAAAAAAAAAATTTTTTTTAAAGTTATGCTGTTGTCACTGAGTTTCGAGAACTCGGGACTTTTCGTTTATGCGCTTTGCGTCTACCCACTACGCCACACCAGTATTGCGTTGCTTGTTGGTAAAACCCAAAGTAGTACTACAAGGCGATATGTGACAAATACAAAACTAAAGAAGCTAAAGAAGCAGATCAATCGCAATTGTAATTCTTAGAATATGATAAAATGCGCGCATATGAACGTATGAGTATGTGTACATACAAAAACGGTGCTCTGTTTCAATGTATGCGGGTAAAGGGCGATATATGACAAATACAAATACAATTCAAATACAGATTTGGTTGAAGAATATGCTAGAATTGAATTTATTTGTGCACATGCATAAGCAGACGCGCTTGCTCGTTTCAATGTGTGTATGTGAGAATATATGTAAATGTTTTTTGCTACGCGTCGCAGCTTGCGTTGCAGCTAAACGTTTTGTTTAATAAATCGGGACTGACTTAACGGAATTTGATGAAACTTTCAGCATATGATTTTATTGAATTTTTTACATTTTATAAAAATGATAATTTATTCACATGGTTATAATTGCAACAGACTCTCCATGAGTGGCGAAGGGGAGGAGGGGGGTGGGTTAATTAGTAAAAAAGAGCCGGTATCCAAAAAATAAAAAATAGAAATTGCATACAATTCACATTTATCTATATGCAAAAGGGGTCTAGCTCTAAAGGTGTGGGAGATATAATTTTATAACCTATTTTCGATAAGGTTTAAAATCGATAACAAAACAACAAAAATAGATATCGTTTTTTGGTAACAAACTTGACCTGCGCGTGCTATCCACGGACCCAACAAAAAAAAATTCAAGTCTCTAGCTTGTCTAGATGCTTCAATCGACGCGTTCAAACATACGGACAGACGGACGGACGGACGGACGGACGGACGGACAGACAGACAGACGGACAGGGCTAAATCGACTCAGCTCGTCGCCCTGATCAAGAATATATATATTTTATGGGGTCTGACACGCCTCCTTCTGCCTGTTACATACATTCAACAAAACCATTATACCCTGATCTCCCATTTTCAATGGGCTCAGGGTATAAAAAGAAAACTTGACGAACCTGACAAAAATGAAATTGACTTAGAAATTGATAAATATTATGCCACACGATATAATTCAAACTTGTCAATCTTAGATTTTTGGCAGGAGGCAACGGACCTTAAATTGTTGCAAGTGGTGGCAACAAATATTTTATGTATTCCGGTAAACTCTGCAACAAGCGAGAGAGTATTCAAGCGCAAATCTTGATATGCTCCTTTTTATACCCTGAGCCCATTGAAAATGGGAAATCAGGGTATAACGGTTTTGTGAAAATGTATATAACAGGCAGAAGGAGGCGTGCCACACCCCATAAAGTATATATATTCTTGATCAGCGCGACAAGACGAGTCGATATAGCCCTGTCCGTCTGTCCGTCCGTCCGTGTGAACGCTGAGATATTGGTAAGTACGCAACGTAGAGACTTGAAATTTTACATGAATACTCGATAATACCATACGCTGCACAAGTTTATAAAATTTCCGATAACTCATTCCATTTCGATTTTATGAGCATTTATCGATAATTTTAAAGTGTTTTTAAGGCGTGGTTTGTACATCGTTTGAGCTAGAGACTTCAAATTTGTTGTGTAGTTGCGTGTAATGAATACGGAGATAACGTAATCTTTCGATTTTGGATGCCACGCCCCATTCGGCCACAATAGCTCTCTATTTGTAAAAAGCGCAAATCAAATACTAGAGACTTGTTGTTTGGCACATACACACATATGAATGTCATAAATAAGTTGTAAAAGTTTAATGCACTTAGTCCATCGCTAAGAAAAGTTATTAAACAATTAAATTGCCATAGTAATGCTCACATTGCAGCCCAAGCGCAGTCTCTGCGTCAACTGCGCAGTTGGCAGAGCGCGCGCTTATGCGTGCGTGCATATGTATGTGTGTATGTGTTGTTTGTATGTATGCATACAAAATCATAGAATGATTTGATATTTGGCTCTTCACAGGGCTCAGGGTATCCCCTAGTCGAGCAGTCTCGACTAGAGCACTCTTACTTGTTATACCCTGAGCCCATTGAAAATGGGAAATCAGGGTATAATGGTTTTGTGAAAATGTATGTAACAGGCAGAAGGAGGCGTGCCACACCCCATAAAGTATATAAATTCTTGATCAGCGCGACAAGACGAGTCGATATAGCCCTGTCCGTCTGTCCGTCCGTCCGTCCGTGTGAACGCCGAGATATTTTTAAGTACGCAACGTAGAGACTTGAAATTTTACATGAATACTCGATAATAGCATACACTGCACAACTTTATAAAAAATTTTCGATAGCTCATTCCATTTAGATTTTATAAGCATTTATCGATAATTTCAATGTGTTTTGAAGGCGTGGTTTGTACATCGTTTGAGCTAGAGACTTCAAATTTGCTGTGTAGTTACGTCTAATGAATACGAAGATTACGTTATCTTTGATTTGTGCTTTGGCAAATACACACATATGAATGTCATTAATAAGTTGTGAAAGTTTCATGAAGTTAGTCCATCGCTAAGAAAAGTTATTAAACAATTAAGTTCACCCACATTGCTGCCCTAGCGCAGGCGCTGCGTCAACTGCGCAGTTGGCAGAGCGCGCACTTATGATTGCGTACATATGTGTGTGTGTATGTGTTGTTTATATGTATGCATAAAAGATACCTAGAATGATTTGTTATTTGGCTCTTCACAGGGCTCAGGGTATCCCCTAGTCGAGCAGTCTCGACTAGGGCACTCTTACTTGTTTAAAATGGGTATGTTTAATGAATTATACATAAATACTTGATAATATCAAAATTAAGTCGAATTTAAGGTAAACGTCGAGTGTCCGGCTCAAGTGACGACAAGCAGGACGAAGCGAACTGCGGTTGTAGCAGCACAGGCGCAGAAAAAAGCTCTGAGAAAAATGTGCAAAGAACTAAGAAAAGAAATCAAATTTCCATTGTGACGAAGTATTTCAAGAGGTCCGATGACAAAAAATTTGTTAAATGTCTGAACTGCGGCAAGGAATATACGACAAGCGGTAATACGTCAAACTTTCACGACCACTTGAAGAGGTTTCATCCAGGCTTGAAGGAAAAAAATCCAGACACCCTACCTGTACGTGATGAGAGGAGCGACACCACAAGCAGTAGTTGCAGATCAAGCATGAACTCTGTAGCGTCTTACTTTAAAAGAGCCGTCTTGTACGAGTCGACTTCGAGAAGAAAGATCGACATTGACAGAGCGTTAACTGAGATGGTTGGCAAAGATGTGCAACCCTACAATATTGTAGAAAATTAAGGGTTTCTACAATATAGTCAGGTTTTGGATCCTCGATATAAACTTCCAAGTAAGACAGACTTACGAGATGTGCTTATGTTTAATTATTTCAACGAAATCCAGGTGAATCAAACTGACTTTCTAAATATTTCAAACCAGTTCTGCAAATATCTGTGCGTTCCCGCTACGTCCGCGGAATCCGAAAGAACATTCAGCAAGGCTGGGCAAATAATTTTGGAGAGGCGAACACGCCTTAAAGTAGAAAATGTAAATATCCTTTTATTTGTTAATCAAAACTTTTGGGGGAAATAAAGCAAAAATGTTTTATAATTATTGAAAAGAAATTTGTTTTTCAGGCTACACTATCGACTGCACGGTCGATAGTATCGTTTAACACTATCGTCACTATCGATGGTCGCAAAAAACAATCGTCGAATATCGATGGAGCCAATTATCGATAGTTCTCCACCTCTACTAGGCTATACGAAAAATGATAATTTTAGCAGATAAATTATTTGCAGAACTTCAACATTAAATCGAATTACATATATTTCTTAATATTTCTCAGAAATGCCGTTTGTCGCCTTAGCAATTCTTATTAAGCTTATTTATATAGGTGGCACAGGCATATGAATTTTGTGGATGGGCGTTACAAATTTTGTTACCAATTTGCTACGCCCCCAGTAGGCGTAGACATATCATATTTGGCAAGTTCCTAGAAGGAGTCGAGGGTAACGTAACTGTAAAATTTGGATGCTTACACTCCAAAAATGTGAAAGCTACAGGGTATTTTTTCGATATACCACGCCCCCAAAGGGGATTAAGATTTATTTTTGGGGAATCAATAGAGGAGGTCTCCAGTAACACAAGCATTCAATTTTGAAGCGTCTAGCTCTAAAACTGTAGGAGCTTTAAGCTTTTGCGATTTGCCACACCCCCGGAAGGCAAAGGTATGTCCGCCATATCTTTTTGATCTTGGGTTGCTTATCCGGGTATATATATCAAATTTCAAGTCTCTAGCATCAATAGTGCTCAAAATATAGCTGAATTTGTAAAATCACTATATATTCAGATCCGATTTGCCATGCCCCAGTGGGCGTGGACATAAAATCTTTTTATCAATCTTTATAGAATCGAAGCGTTAAGATACTTGCCAAATTTCAGCATTCTTTAAAACTATAGAAGTTACAGTTTTCCCGATTTGCCACGCCCCAATGGGCGTAGATATATCCGCCATATCTTTTTGAACTTGGGTGGTCAACGCAAATATATATGCCAAATTGCAACTCTCTAGCTCTTCAACTAATATGATTTCTTAACTATGGACTCAAGCATTTTCCGATTTGAAACGCCCCTATTAGGCGTATCGGGAAAATCTTGACACTTTATAATTCGAGAGTATACACGAGTATATGTTCCAAATTTCAAGTCTCTAGCTTCAATAGCGTAGAAAAATATTCCATTCATACGGACAGACGGACAGACGAACGGACAGCAAGACGGACAAAACCAATATATAATTTTCCCTTTGGGAAACGAGTATAAAAATAGTTATCGGTCATACGAAATAAACTTAATCTGCGTGTGGTAAGCCCAGACCCATAAAAAAATTCAAGTCTCTAGCGCGTCTACGTTCTGAGACCGACGCGTTCACACATACGGACAGAAGGACGGACGGACAAATAGACGGACAGGGCTAAATTGACTCAGCTCGTCGCCCTGACGAAGAATATATATACTTTGTGGGGTCTGTCACGCCTCCTTCTGCCAGTTACATACATTTAACAAAACCATTATACCCTGATTTCCCATTTTCAAGGGGTTTAGGGTATATTAAGCAACTTGCAGAACATAGAAGAAGACCTTCCGAAGTTCCAAAGCCCCAGAAACCAAAGCTTCCTCATTTTTTATACCCTGAGCCCATTGAAAATGGAAAACCAGGGTATAATGGTTTGCATATAGATTAATGTAAATTTTATGCAATTTCTATTTTTTCATTTTTTGGATACCGGCTCTTTTTACAAATTAATTAAATAAATATTAAATAAATATTCTACAGCATGATTCACAACAGGAAGGATATTAGCGGTAAAACGAAGTTGATGTACCTAAAAATGTGTATCAATGGAGACGCGACAGTGGTCATAAACCATTTCTCAATTGCATCTGGAAACTACAATGCAGCATGGGACTATTCGTAATATTCGTATATTATTAAATCGACGGTCGTGAACTTCACTAAGAGCAGCAGCAACAATACCATTCTAAAAGTAAATCAGCATCATCATCAAAAAGGGGACGACCATCATTTGGACGCCTTAGCATCGGCAGCAATGATGCAAGCGGCTACCGCCTCAGCAGACTCAACATTTGACGACATCGAGAAAAGGTATACGCATTTTAAAGAGAACCGACTTCATTTAGAATGGGAGCCGCTACCGGTGCAGAAGACCAAGGCAGCAGCTGAATACTCGACTATATCTGTCACCTTTCTGGCCCCGGCAGACGGTTGAGGCATGAACATTTTCAATTTTCAATTTCAATTTATTTCACTCTTTGTTATAATTACAGTTTTTTTTTGTGAATGGTATCTTACAATAATTAAAGAGTTTAGACTAGGAACTAGGCCTTTTCTGCTCAGATATTTACTTAGAAATATGACATGGTATATAATATGACTTAATTATTTGGGGGAAAAATCAAAGAAATAGAAAACCCCGAGATTATTTATTACAAACTAACTTAAACACTAAATAATACTTAAAATTAAATGGCTATGCCAGTTCATTTATATGTGAATATATTGATTCATGACACTTGGTTATGAAAATTGGCTCGACAGTGTAGATCTAACGTGGAATGATGCCAAGGAAGATTCAAAATAAGCTTCAAGACTTTATTTTGTGCGATTTGCAATTGACTTATGTGACATTTGGCTATATCTGACCAGACAGGTGCACCGTAAAAAGTAACTGATTGGAAAATTTACCTAAACAAAAACATTTTGTTTTCTATGCTTAGCCTCGAGTTTCTATTTATATATAACGTACGGAGTATATGTTTGAGTTTTTTGTTTGTATTGGTTATATGGTCCTTGAATGTAAGTCTTTTGTCCAGTGTAATACCCAAGTACCTGACATTTGGATCCCACTTTATATATTCCGAACCCAATCTGATGTCTGTTATTGGCACGTAGATGTCCTTTCGTTTTTTTGTGAAAAATATTGCCTTGGTCTTTTCTGGGCAGACTAAAATTTTCCATTGGGAGAAATATGTACCTAAAGATTCATTCATTGGAGGTTTCGAACTATATCTGCAGAAAGAATTCCACCACAAAGAATTGCTGTGTCGTCCGCAAAAACCGAGGTTGTGCAATGAGGTAATATTGGGAGATCAGAGGTATATATATTATATAGAATAGGTGATAGGCATGAGCCTTGGGGACAGCCTGCTGAAATGTTAACTGCTGTGGATGAAGCATTTCCTAAATATACTATTGTTCGGCGCAGCAGCTAATAATTGCTCTTAAATAAGCTTCTCTTAAGCCATCTGCTCTTTATCACATTCTCATTCGCTCATAGTGCAGTTAGGCACAAAATAAACTGTAACACACATACATATGTAAATTTCTGCTGCTCGGTCTCTTGCTTATCATTTTGTATTCTATTCTTTAAGTTCGAAAATCACCTTCAAGCGAGCAACACCTATCTCTATTGTAATTGCATTAACTTTGCCTATACGATCATCGCGGACTAGGCATTAAATTAATAAATAATAAGCTAAATTAAATCGTGGTTTTATTATTTGCCTTCGTAAATGATTGGAGCCAGAGTTGCCGAAAAAGCTCGGCAGCTTCCAACAGTTTGGTGACCCAGACGTGATTTATACACTCCGTGATGTTTCGTTTAGTGTATCAAGTTAGTACTCAACTTCGTCAAAGTACAACGGTGTGAATAATTAACATTTGTGCAAAATAGTGCATTCAAATTAATAACACATCGCGTTGTACGACGAAACAGTGTAAAACATTAACATTCGTGCAAAATAGTGCATTCAAATTAACAATAAACTTCGTCGTACACGACAGTGCAAAGCGTTAAAATTTGTGCAAAATAGTGCATTCAAATTAATAGCAAATCTCGTCGTGTAAAACATTAACATTTATGCTCAAGTTATATATTAATTTGTGTATATAATAGTGCATGGCATTGTGCGTACATTATCTTAAGTTTTTCTTATTCCTCTTTAATCGTCTGTTTCGTTCGTCGCGTTTGGCGCCTGCTGTGCATCGTCTGTATATAGGGCCCGCTAAGCCGAAAAAGCTGTGTCAATCATAGAAGACACACATACAAACATATATAAAAGCTCAGAAAGGCGTTGTGCTTATCTTTATCATCTTCTTGTTCGTCGGTTGTTCGTCGCGTTTTTGGCGCTTCTTTGTGCAGCGTTTGCATAGAAGGCCCGCTAATCCGAAAATAGCTGTGTCCATCACACACATACAAACACACGCATTTACAGTGAAAGAGTGAACCCGCATATTAGATCAGTTAAACTCGAAGTGCATTAGAGAGTATATTAGCTTGTGCATTCATTTTGTAACCAAACGTTTTTTCGCGAGTAAACAAACTTAAATGAATAACTCAGAGTCGAATGTTGATCAAGTGCCTGCATCTCAGGTTACTTTCTTAAAACTCAAAACAAACGCGCTTTTCGATAGACTTGAAAGGTTATATGCCGATATGGACATTGACAAATTAAGTCACATGGATTCGTGTGATTTACGTGTGCTTTTGGATTCGCTAACCAAGTTAGAGTCAAACTTTGATTCAGTCCATACTAGCCTAGAAGAACCTAACTTTGAGTCCATATCTAGTGATTTGCCTGCGCGGTTTGAATCAACCTTGTTAAAGTTTAAAGCCTTGCTTCAACGTGAACTAGGAAATCGGTCGGATCAACAACTTTCGTCGACGCTTAATACAAGTGGTTCAAATGCTCATCCAACACTCGTCATGGCTAATCGATCGCGTTTGCCGCAGCTGGAGCTGCCAAAATTTAGTGGAGTCTACACTGAGTGGGAAAACTTCTACTCTATGTTCAAGACGATAATAGATGCTGATCCGGATCTCAGTCCTATTGAGAAATTCCAGCATCTTCGATCCTGCTTAAGTGGTTCTGCGTTGGATACCATCAGCTCATTGGAAATCAACAAAGCCAACTATCTCGTCGCTCTGGATATTCTTCAACGTCGATTTGATAATAAACGTTTTATTGTACAGGCACACATCAGAGCAATCTTCCGGCTTGAGAAAGTTGATGCATCTGTGGTCAGGCTGAGGTAGTTGGTGGATAAAGTTACGTCTCACATTCGTGCTATGGATTCTTTAGCATCGAGGGAACAAGTTGCTGACTGTGTCATCGTGCAAACAGTGTTGCAAAAACTGGACAAGGTTACTCAGGCTAAATGGGAGGAAGGCTCATCTACTAATGAGTTGCCATCTTGGTCGAGATTGTCAGAATTCTTGCAAGGACGGTGTCGAGTCCTTGAAAATGTGGATCAAGTCTTGCAGGATGGTCAGTTTGGCAAGTCAGGAAAGATCGTGAGTACTCCTTTAATAAAGGCATTGCTTCGAAGACTCCTATTTGTTGTGTTTTTTGTGACGATCCAAGTCACGCGCTATTCCAATGTAAACGTTTTGAGCAATTGTCCCCAATGGCAAGGCATAAGGAGGCCAAGAGGCTCGCCCTTTGCCTCAATTGCCTAAGAAAAGGACATCAGCTAAAGGATTGCAAATCTGGTTCCTGCCGTACCTGCCAATTGAAGCATCATACTTTATTGCATTACAATCAGTCTTCAACAGTTACATCGAACGTAGTCCCTCAACTTAAACAACAAGCAAATGCAATACATCCCAATGCCATGGTTGCAATGTCACCTTCTCTGCCTCAAGTCCACATATCTCCTCACTCGTCTGATGTGGTGCTTCTAGCCACTGCTATAATCCTTGTCAAGAACCGAGCTGGCACATTCGTTCCGTGTCGTGCGCTCTTGGACTCAGGATCTCAACTTCACTTCGTCACCAGTCGGTTTGCAAATCAGCTTCAGCTTTGAAAATGTAAATCACTGACTGCAGTGTCTGGCATTGGAGATGCCAGCTTCTCAACTGAAGGATATTCAGTCAATCTCGTTCTGAAATCGCGGATTTCTGATTATTTTGCCTCCATCACTGCCATCGTCGTCCAGACTATTACTGACAACCAGCCTGGCATCTCAATTTCTACTAACACTTGGAATATACCCTCAAACTTACAGCTAGCTGATCCTTTGTTCCATAAGTCACAACGGATTGATCTTCTCATCGGAGCTGGTCTCTTCTTCGAGCTGATGTGTGTTGGGCAAATTCAGTTGACACCTGGATTACCAGTTGTGCAGAAAACGCAGCTCGGCTGGATCATTTCAGGTGGCGGGCAACATGCCCCCAAACTCTGTTCGTTTATCGCAACCCAAAGAAATTCGGATCACGCCAATCACAGCACTCGGCTTGATGAGTTGGTGCGTCAGTTTTGGGAAGTGGAACACGTTTTCGAGCCTATTGCCAAGGTACTTAATTGCGAGCACATTTCATTACAAACTATCGTCGATTACCTTCTGGGGAATATTCAGTCTGTTTGCCAAAAAAGCAAGGCGTTGAATCTTTGGGCGATTCCTATTTGCAGGCCAAGCGTCGATTGTTGAATTTAGAGCGTAAGTTCGCTCGAAATCAAACTTTAAAGGAGAAATACTCAGCATTTATAAAGAAATATATTGATCTCAATCATATGTCTTTGGTTCCCAGCGAAGAGATCAATGGATGCAAATATTTCTTACCTCATCATTGCGTATACAAAGAAGAGAGTTCGACAACAAAGCTAAGAGTTGTCTTTGATGGCTCGGCCGCTACCACATCTGGTTTCTCATTAAACGATTTGCTTATGTCAGGACCGACTATTCAAGCTACCTTGTTTCACACACTCGTTCGTTTTCGTACATTTTCGATTGCACTTACTGGTGATATTGGTAAAATGTATAGGTGTGTGAAGGTCGCGGAGCCTGATTCTATGCTCCAGTGCATTTTATGGCGAAACTCATCAGACGATGCTATCGAAGTCTTCAAATTGAATACCGTCACTTATGGGACCAAACCCGCTTCATTTTTGGCCATTTGTGCAATGCATCAACTAGCAATAGATGAGTCGTCGGCATACCCATTAGGATCCAAAAGGGTTTTGCGAGATTTCTACGTTGATGACCTGATCTCAGGAGGCAATTCAGTTGAAGAAGTTCGCGACATAATGCAACAAACCACAGGTCTTCTTGATCGAGGAAACTTTAAGTTGAGAAAATAGTGTTCCAATTCAAGAGACGCACTTCGTGGAGTTCCAGAAACTGAACAGGAAAGTTTTCTCAAGCTCGATGACGGCAGCGACGTAACCAAGGCACTTGGGGGAACCTCGAAAGGACAGCTTCGTGTTCACTTTCGAGCCCAAAGGTAGTGTAATCAATCACACAAAACGTTCGGTTCTATCAACCATCGCGCGATGCTACGATCCGCTGGGTTTGATTGGGCCAACTTTAACTAGAGCAAAAATAATCTTGCAAAGCATGTGGAGAGACAAGCTGCAATGGGATGAAAGCCTGCCACAACCTTTAGAATCAGCTTGGAGTGAGTTTTGTAAGGACTTTCATCAAGTGCGCAATGCAACATTTCCTCGTTATGTACTCCAACTCAAGTCAAGAATCGAGCTACATGCCTTCTGCGATGCCAGTCTTGAGGCTTACGGCTCTTGTGTCTATGTTCGTTCAGCGAAGTATAATGCTGTTAAGGTTCACTTACTCTGTTCTAAGGCAAGAGTCGCCCCATTAAAGACCCTCACGGTGCCTAAGCTTGAGCTATGCGCGGCATTTCTGCTTGCGAACTTGGTAAGCGAAATAAACAAAATGAACTTGTTTGAATGTGAGATGCATTATTGGTCAGATTCATCCGTAGTCTTGTCTTGGTTAAAAGAAGAGCCATCCAAATTCAATGTATTTGTCGCCAATAAGATTTGCGCCATACAGCAGCTGACGACCGGCATGGAGTGGCATTACGTGTCCACTGGGATGAATCCAGCGGATATATTATCGAAAGGAGCAGCACCGTTGGAGCTTTTGCATTCGAGATTATGGATGCACGGACCTTCTTTTTTGCAAATGGAAAGACATTGTTGGCCTAGGCACTGCGTGTCTGAAGCATGCCTTCCTCAAATGCGTCAAAGAGTTCTGTTCTCGGCAGAGCATGTGGATACCTCTTTGTCATTCAAACACATAAATTCATTCGGAACAATGAAGCGTATTTTTGGATTGTCAGCGGACGATCTTCGTCAAGGATCGCACATATTGTGTCGTCTTGTTCAAAGAACTCAGCTGCACCGAGAATACTCTGCACTACGAAGTGGAAAGAATGTTCATTCGTCAAGCACCATTCTTTCGCTCTCTCTGTTTATGGATGACTTTGGTCTACTTCGAGTTGGTGGCCGCTTGCGGCACTCTACTCTCGGCTTCGATGCGCGCCACCCAATTATCTTGCCCAAAGAACATCCCTTGACCTTCTCTATAGTATCTCATCTTCATCTGGCGCATCATCATGCAGGACCGCAGGCCTTGCTTGGAGTAATTCGACTCCAGTTTTGGCCCATAGGCGGCATGAAAACTGTCTCCCGAGCATTGCGAAAATGTGTAATATGCTGTAGATCCCGGCCTCGTCTAGTGGAGCATATAATGGCGGACTTGCCTAAGGATCGTATACAGTTTTCACCGGCATTTACTGTCACTGAAATCGACTACTGTGGACCATTTTACTACAAACCCGATGGACGAAACCGAACTTCAATAAAATGCTACATCTGCGTATTCGTTTGCTTCGCAACTAAGGCTGTATGGTTGGAGCTCGCAAAGGATCTGTCGACCGCAGCTTTCTTGGGCGCCGTCAAGCGTTTCATCAGTACGCGCGGCATTCCAAGATGCATTTGGTCTGACAACGCTACTAACTTTGTGGGTGCACGGAACGAGCTAGCGGATCTGAAACGTTTATTGTTGAGCCAGGAACATCGCACTGAAGTTCAGAACTACTGCATCAACAACAGTTTTGATTGGAAGTTCATACCTCCTCGCTCGCCACATTTCGGTGGCCTATAGGAAGCAGCAGTGAAGACCGCAAAGAGTCATCTATACCGCGCTATGGGATCATCACTCTCTTTATGGCCGCAGAATGTAACATTTTGTGTATTAGGCCGTCATGCCACACTGAATCAAATGCGGCTTTGATATCTAGCAGTACCATTCCCGTTGACATAGAACTAGAAAAATTATCTTTAATAATTTTTTTAATTCTACACAGGGGCTGAACAGTATTGTGTTCGCTTCAAATTCCAAACTGGTGACTTGGGAGGATATTATTGGATTCAACAAAATGAATTCATTTATCTTGGATAACCTTCTCTAGTATTTTGCTGACTGCCGACAAAAGACTAATAGGCCTGTAGGATGAGAGCAACTCGACAGGCTTATTTTGTTTTGGAATAGGAACAACTTTAGCACATTTCCAGACAGAAGGGAAATAACATAGCTTTAGGCATTTATTGACTATGCAAGTAATAAACTTTATTCCCTTCGTAGGTAGGGTTTTTAAGCATATATGGTCAATTTTAAATACCTGGAGATTTCTTCTTCTTCAGTCTTTTCAGCATACCTTTTGTGACGCTGGAGCTAACAAAGTAATCATTCAGCGGCTCTATAGATAATTGCGCGACTGAGAGGATTGAGGCATCGACAGCGGCTTTAGTTAGCGGATCACCGAGCCCAGCAGCTACGATATGATTTAGTCGAAAGGATTGAGCTAATGCCTCAGCCTTTTCTTCTTCTGTCGTGTGACTGATGTTATTATTGACTAATGTTGGAATATTTAAGTGTTTCTTTCTAACAATTTTAGAGAGTTTCCAAAAAGGGGAAGAACCTTTATATAAGGCTGCAAGAGTGATATTCCAGGATTTATTTCTAAATTCTAGTATCGCTTTGGTGATTAGTTTATTTAACCATTTTAAAAGGATGAGATCGGACTGGTGACGATATCTCAGCCAGGTGCGCCGTCGTATGTTCCTACTCTTTATAAGGTTAAGAATGTTTTGCGGCAGTGGCTTTGGAGAAAATTTGATTTGTTTTTTTGGGATGCTAATACCTTTGACTTCACGAAGGACATCACTAAAAACGTTAATTATATCATCAACATCTTCTGTGCGGCACATTAAGTTTGAGTTTAGGGGTGGAAGCGAATTTTTGACAAAACGGGCGAATCTTACCCAGTTTTTACATCGAAGTAAAAGTAGTTTGCGGTAGTGGCAGAATTGACAGATACCTCAAGCAGCACTGGAAGGTGATCAGAGTTTAATGTGTGTAGCACACGTGGGCTAGCTAGTGCCATCACTAATGAAGATTCTTACGCCAATTGTTTCAATAATTTTAGTATTTGGGAGAGGTAGCAAAGAGTGGCGGATATTTTTTTTAATAAAGATTGCTACCCCTCCCCCTCTGCTAGTCGTACGGTCGTTTCTGTAACAGCTATAATTACGAATCTTGAGGAAAATACTATTTTTTAACCAGGTTTCAGATACAAGGCAGATGTCAATGTCGTTGTCAAACAGGAAGTGACAAAATTCTTCTTTTTTGTTTTGAATGCCCCTGGCATTCCACGCAATGATCTTTACTTTGTCTATCATTAAGAAAGAAATTTGAAGGCAAGTGAGGTTATTAGCTCAAACTGATCAGTCTTGGATTTACAATTTCTGAGATTACTAATGAGCTCAAAAGTAAGACTTTTTAACACGCCTAGCGAAAAGAGATCACTGCTTAACTCTGGTTGCCTGGCCCAGGTTGTTTTTAATGGTTCAGATATCTGTCCATTAAGAGTTGGGAAGGTCTTAACGCAGTTTATCTGTGGAGACTGTAAGGTGTTCTGACTACCCGTGCTTTGGTGACGCCCCTATCCCTTGCCTTTATATAATTTATTCTGCCTGGGCACTCCACTGAATTAGACTTATGAGAGCCGTGACAATTTGCACACTTAACAGGTAACTTTTCTGAACACTCAATAGTTTTATGGTTTCCTGCGCAATTCATACAGTATGGTTTTACACTACAATAGGACGATCCGTGCCCGAACATCTGGCAGTTATAGCACTGAGTCACGGTGTTTGGCCTCCGTCTTTGGTAGTCCCATTTGACTTGATATGGTCAATGACAGAGTAGTTTTTCTTCAGCTCGTTTAGACTTGTTGATTTGTTGACAAAGTAAACTACATACAGCGAGAAATTACTATTGTTGGCTCGTTTCCTTTGGATAAACTTGACATCTGTACATTGAAGTCCCATTTGTGTAAGCTTGTTCCTAACCTCATCAGCCGGAGTGTCATCAAGTCCCGTAAGCACCGCTTTGTATGGTTTATTGTGTTTTTTTGCAAAGGAGAAAAACTCATTTTTAGAGTTTTGCAGATGGGTGCAGACATTGGCAAAATCCACCTCTTCTTCGCAGTGTAATTTAACTCCAATAGAAATTTTTCTAACTGAGTAGTCTTTTACATTCAGTAATTTGCAAATACCATGCAGTTGTTCAGCAGTAGTTTTAAGTTCCGTAATAGGAGGAATGTGAGTTTTGGCTTTGTTGACAATTACTTCCTCACAGTTGTCGTTATCAGTTTCGTTATCCAGCGCTTGTAACGGTTGATAATAGTTGTTGTTGCTCTGCCGTTGACCAGTGTCCGTTTCTGGAACTTTTCTGCTCTGTGTTGGCGACATAGCGAAGCCAGCCAGACTAACTGTTCTCTTAATTTTGTTTTTGTTTTAAGTCGAAAGTGAAAGATAAGAATTTCACTATCGCGATGCGCTCACACGTGCGTACAGTTTGGCAGATCACACCGAACTGGAGGCATGAACATAAAACAAGTAAGAGTGCTCTAGGCGAAACAGCTCGACTAGGAGATACCCTGAGCCCTGTGAAGAACCAAGTATCAAATCATTCTACGCTTTTTTATGCAAACATACAAACAACACATACACACACATATGCAAGCACGCATAAGCACGCGCTCTGCCAACATGCAGTTGACGCAGTTGACAGCGACTGCGCTTGGGCTGCAATGTAGACATTACTATGGGAACTTATTTGTTTAATAACTTTTCTTGGCGATGGACTAACTGCTTTCATAGTTTCACAACTTATTTATGTCATTCATATGTGTGTATTTGCCAAAGCACAAGTACTAGTACTAAATACTAGAGTATTTGATTTGCGCTTTTTACAAATAGTGGGCTATTGGGGGCGAAGGGGGCATGGCATCCAAAATCTAAAGATAACGTTATCTCCGTATTCATTACACGCAACTACACAGCAAATTTGAAGCATCTAGCTCAAACGATGTACAAACCAAGCCTTAAAACCACATTAAAATTATCGATAAATGCTCATAAAATCGAAATGGAATGAGTTATCGGAAAAATTTTATAAACTTGTGCAGCGTATGGTATTATCGAGTATTCATGTAAAATTTCAAGTCTCTACGTTGCGTACTTAAAATTATCTCAGCGTTCACACGGACGGACGGACAGACGGACAGGGCTATATCGACTCGTCTTGTCGCGCTGATCAAAAATATATATACTTTATGGGGTGTGGCACGCCTCCTTCTGCCTGTTACATACATTTTCACAAAACCATTATACCCTGATTTCCCATTTTCAATCATGCTCAATCAACGACTAGTATGCAGTGCGATAGATAAATAAAGCTGACATGTGTGGAATCTACGAATAACCAGATGAACGCAGACCCTTACAAGCTCAGCGATAGGATAAGAATAAATAATAGACGATCGGTGAGCCCTACAATGCAATAGACCAATGCTGAGCCTTACACACTCAGCTATAGACACATTAGATTTAAGAGTTAAAATTACCCCAACATAGTCAGTGTATTCATTCAAATTATCACAATAATCGCACGGGGCAAGCAGAGCAGCGTGCACACATACACATACACTTACGTTCATAAGCGTGCATTTCAGCATATTCTAAGAATCACAATTGCCATTGATTTGTGTTTATATTGCATTTCCATTTTCAGCCGGTTAAGTTTTGTATTTGATAGATGGCGCCCTTGTGGTAAACTAAAAAAAGTCAGATCGGATGGGGTTCAGTGGATCTCCTAGTCGGGCACTCTCGACTAGAGATTTTTTACTTGCTCTTCTATTATATACTTAAAAATATCTCAGCGTTCACACGGACGCACAGACAGACGGACAGGGCTAAATCGACTCAGCTCGTCGCCCCGATCAAGAATATATATACTTTGTGGTGTCTGACACGCCTCCTTCTGTCTGTTACATACATTTAACAAAACCATTATACCCTGATTTCCCATTTTCAATGGGCTCAGGGTACAATAAGTATTTCCTACCAACATCCACAGTTGCATCCTCTTTTTCTTTGACTGCTTGATTTTATCTCCCCTTTCTTAGATGCACTTATCAGAGTGATGTGGTAGTTGCATTCGCTACAGCCGTTGCAGTTGCAATTACTCTTCTTCCAAGAATTTCTTTAACACTTTTTTGGCTGTCTGGTTTGTCGTCTTTGATGGCCGGCAATGGCAAGGTGAAAGTGCCATAAAAGCGCATCCATAAAAATGCAACGCTGTGGCATGAATCTGCATACGGAATACTTCAGGATATATGATAGTAATGCAACTACACGGACACAAACAAAAAATGTGTGTCCTTAGCTAGGAATATACAAAAAAAAAAAAAAAAAAAGTACTCTAGTCGAGACTGCTCGAGATACCCTGAGCCCTGTGAAGAGCCAATTATCAAATCATTCTACGCTTTTTTTAAGCATACATACAAACAACACATACATATGCATGCACGTATAAGCGCGCGCTCTGCCAACTGCGCAGTTGACACAGCGTTATCTCCGTATTCATTATACGCCTGGTTTGTACATCATTTGAGCTAGAGACTTCAAATTTGCTGTGTAGTTGCGTCTAATGAATACGGAGATTATGTAATCTTTAGATTTTGGATGACACGCCCTGTTCAGGCATGAACATAGAAATATATATAAATATGTAAACATGCCTTCTACGCACTTGACGACTAGCATGCAGTGCGATAGATAAAGAAAGACCACATGTGTGGAATCTTAAAATAGCCAGATGAACGCTGACTCTTACAACGTCAGTGATAGGATAAGAATAGATAATAGACGAACGCTGAGCCCTACAACCTCAGCGATAATATAAAAATGCAATAGACCAATGCTGAGCCTTACAAACTCAGCAATAGACACATTAGTTTTAAGGGTTGAAATTATGCATGATGCTGGGTATATATACGCAGCCTCAGAAGAATAAAGATCAGTACAATACAAACTAAACAACATCACAGTCCGTGTACTCATTCATGAGTATTCGACTAAACCCCAACATAGTCAGTGTATTCATTCAAGATCCTTCGAGCCGGAGGTGGAAATCAACACAGTCAAGTACTGCGTGCTTCCAGCTGAGTGATTACTGTATTCGATCCCGTTCATAAAAGCCGAAACCACAAATTTACTAAATGTTTGTGGAAAGTGCTTAAAAAATATCTTTGGCTTACCAACCCACGCTGTGAGTAGGGGCACAGCACGATCAACCTGGTGATCAAAACAAAAAAACCTCCAACGGGTCAAGCCAAAGAATAAAGAGATGCTGTTAACAAAAACTCTAGAGAAACAATCAGATATATATGACAGCATCCTGTAGGCCATAGCCAAAAAGGATGAGTTTGCAATTGTGGATAAGTTGGCAGCAGAATTCACTGCCAATCATTCACTGCTGAAGAAAATCGGTGTCATCAACCATCAATATTTTACAGAGAAAATATATGATTGGATTATGGAATCAATCAGGAGTTACAAGAAGGCCCTGATGAAGGTCGAAGTTGCCGACCACACTATGGACACCGACAAACATCTACAAGCAAAAATTGGCAAATGCGACCGGAAACATCCAGGCAAGAAAATACTCAAGAGGAAATAATATTTTCACACAGAAGTATGAGCCTAAAGGATGAGTGGATTAAACTTGTTGACGAAAAACGTCTAAAAGTAAGGCAGTACATCAAAGAAGTGTATGCCAACGTAAAGTCAAGCAACCAGGAAAAAATCTTTGAACATAAAGATAAGCTAAACTTCCGATTGAACGAAGTCCAGACACTGTTCACGGGCTTACAGGCAAGATATGGAAAGCCTGCCTACGACAGCGACGATATAGATGAACTGGAATTCCTCGTCGAGAGGCTGTTAAATAAACTTAACAGAAGAATAAATGACTTGCAGAACATAGAAGAAGACCTTCCGCTGGTCCAAGATCCAAAGCCCCAGAAACCAAAACTTCCTCATTTCTATGGAAATCCCAAAAAATGGCCAGCGTTCTTCGAGATATTCTCGAACATGATTCACAAGAGGAAGGATATCAGCGACAAAACAAAGTTGATGTACTTAAAAATGTGTATCAAGGGAGACGCAACAGTGGTCATAAGCCATTTCTCAATTGCAGTTGGCAACTATAATGCAGCGTGGGATTATTTGTGCAAGCGCTATGCAAAAAGGTGCAAGCTATTGGATATCTCCATTAACCAGCCAATGAACAAGGAACTGAAGACCAATTTTGAAGGCAGTATCCGCAAGTTCGAGAGCACCTCCGTTCATAGGGACACCGTCATCGCTGATCAGAAGCTATCAAGCCATAAAACCGCCGCTAAAAAAGAAAATAGTGGTCTGGAACCAGTGCCAGAAAAACGGAACAGCGAGTGGCATTTCATCCCGCCGGCAAGCCCTCACATGGGAGGATTAGGAGAAGATAAATGGTCAGAGGCAAATATATCTAAAAAGGATCAACCGCAAGAGCAAGAGGACATGGAAGATGGGGACGAGAGTGTAATTGCTGTCACATCTTCGATACCGACATGAAAAGATATCCAATTGGAAGATCAGTCGATTGACGATACTTCCATTGATAGCAGCCCGAAGGATGTCCAGGACAATTCTACCGAAACTGCAACTGCAACTAGAAGTACAGCTGGAGATAAAAATTATGGTATCGTCTCAAATTCAGCAAACACCGCTTCAGCGACCGCAGCAGAGGCTTTGAAACAACAAATTGCTTCGGAAACCACTAAGGCTGCAAATATATTTACGACAATTAAATCGTCGGTCAGAACATTGAGAGCAGCAACAACACCATGTCAAAGGAAAATATCGTATCCACAACAAGCGATTCGGTTGCATCCCAAAGGCAATCATTATCAATAGCTGCTCTACGGCAGCATAATCTTCAAAAAGTGGATGACCCTAATTTGGAGGCCTTGACATCAGCAGCAATGATGCAAGCGGCCTCCGCCTCAGGACACTCAACGATTGACGACATCTACAAAGGGTGTACACATTTTAAAGAGAACCGACTTCACTTGGAATGGGAACCGCCACCAGCGCAGAAGACCAAGGAAGCAGCTGAGTACTCGACAATATCTGGCTATCGCATTTTCCGGGCCCCGCAGAATGTTCAGGCACGAACATAAACTATACAAGGATTGGAATAGTAATAATTGTCATTGTCTTGAATATAATTAAGAGCAGAAACCAGAGACAGCGATTACTGACTGTCACCTTTCTGGCCCCGGCAGAATGTTCAGGCATGAACATAGAAATATATATAAATAGGTAAACATGCCTTCTACGCACTTAACGACTAGCATGCAGTGCGATAGATAAAGAAAGACCACATGTGTGGAATCTTAAAATAGCCAGATGAACGCTGACTCTTACAACGTCAGCGATAGGATAAGAATAGATAATAGACGAACGCTGAGCCCTACAACCTCAGCGATAATATAAAAATGCAATAGACCAATGCTGAGCCTTACACACTCAGCAATAGACACATTAGTTTTAAGGGTTGAAATTATGCATGAGGCTGGGTATATATACGCAGCCTCAGAAGAACAAAGATCAGTACAATACAAACTAAACAACATCACAGTCCGTGTACTCATTCATGAGTATTCGACTAAACCCCAACATAGTCAGTGTATTCATTCACGCCCCATTCGCCCCCAATAGTCCCAATAGTGTAAAAAGCGCAAATCAAATACTAGAGACTTGTGCTTTGGCAAATACACACATTAATAAGTTGTGAAAGTTTGAAGCAGTTAGTCCAACGCTAAGAAAAGTTATTAAGCAATTAAGTTCCCATAGTAATGCCCACATTGCAGCTCAAGCGTAGTCGCTGCGTCAAATGCGCAGTTGGCAGAGTGCGCGTTTATGCATATATATATATATATATATATATATATATATATATATATATATATATATATATATATATATATATATATATATATATATATATATATATATATGTGTGTGTGTGTGTATGTGTAGTTTGTATGTATTCATAAAAATAGCGTAGAATGATTTGATATTTGGCTCTTCACAGGACTCAGGGTATCCCCTAGTCGAGCAGTCTCGACTAGAGCACTCTTACTTGCTTCATAATAATCATTAAATATGTTTAATTGTTTATAATTTTCAGGTAATATTTCTAACCTAATTTGTTTTTCATTCACTTTGAGAACCCTTCCTCAAGTTTTTCAAATATCCAGAAAATACTGATGAATCTTACTTCAATGTGTTTTAATTAAGAAAAAAAAAACATAATATTGATTCCTTGAAGCAAATGTTGCTATTTTTTGTTTCACAAAAAATTCCCAATTTTAAGCCAAACCTGAACAACTTAGCAACAGTTTGTCAACCAGAAAATAATGTAAAATATTTTTGTTATTTATTAGATATCTAAAATTTTGAAGAGGCACTCATTTTTAGGAACGATATATTTTATTGGAATTTCTAATTTTAGTATATGACTACAGCACTCGCTTCAAATTCTACGTAAAAAATTGCAATTTAATAACCAATTGCCTGGACTTCGTATTTTTGAGCGGACCAACGAGTTGTATGCATAGTTGTATGAATGCCCACACACGCATATATAGCGTATGCAGCTGAGTGGATAATGTTCAAGGTGCAAAAATTTCAATTTGGCGCGGCCCAAAGCAATTGTGGCTGTTTCACCATATGGAACTTCTGCCCGATCTCACGCTGGCAACAGCTGTGGAAGTTCATCGCCAGTTGTACGCCGTGCCGTTACGAGTTCTTCCCGTACATCTTCTGGCTGGTGCTGATCATAAGCCTGACGGGCGCCTATCGCAGCCTCGGCGAATGCGTTCACATCTACTGCATATCCAGCCAACCGCTCACCATGTGGCGACCCCGCAAGTTTTTCGTATTTGACATGCAGTTGCTGCGCAGGAGTCGGCTGGTGGGCGCGATTATCACAAGCTATGCCTGGCTGCTAATGATCTATGCGCTGATTAATGTGAGTACCATGAAGTGTGTGTATATCTATCAACAGATATAGATATAGATATAGATATAGATATAGATATAGATATAGATATAGATATAGATATAGATATAGATATAGATATAGATATAGATATAGATATAGATATAGATATAGATATAGATATAGATATAGATATAGATATAGATATAGATATAGATATAGATATAGATATAGATATAGATATAGATATAGATATAGATATAGATATAGATATAGATATAGATATAGATATAGATATAGATATAGATATAGATATAGATATAGATATAGATATAGATATAGATATAGATATAGATATAGATATAGATATAGATATAGATATAGATATAGATATAGATATAGATATAGATATAGATATAGATATAGATATAGATATAGACATAGATATATAGATATATAGATATATAGATATATAGATATATAGATATATAGATATATAGATATATAGATATATAGATATATAGATATATAGATATATAGATATATAGATATATAGATATATAGATATATAGATATATAGATATATAGATATATAGATATATAGATATATAGATATATAGATATATAGATATATAGATATATAGATATATAGATATATAGATATATAGATATATAGATATATAGATATATAGATATATAGATATATAGATATATAGATATATTGATATATAGATATATAGATATATAGATATATAGATATATAGATATATAGATATATAGATAAATAGATATATAAATATATAGATATATAGATATATAGATATGTAGATATGTAGATATGTAGATATATAGATATAAAGATATAAAGATATAAAGATATAAAGATATAAAGATATAAAGATATAAAGATATAAAGATATAAAGATATAAAGATATAAAGATATAAAGATATAAAGATATAAAGATATAAAGATATAAAGATATAAAGATATAAAGATATAAAGATATAAAGATATAAAGATATAAAGATATAAAGATATAAAGATATAAAGATATAAAGATATAAAGATATAAAGATATAAAGATATAAAGATATAAAGATATAAAGATATAAAGATATAAAGATATAAAGATATAAAGATATAAAGATATAAAGATATAAAGATATAAAGATATATAGATATAAAGATATAAAGATATAAAGATATAAAGATATAAAGATATAAAGATATAAAGATATAAAGATATAAAGATATATAGATATATAGATATATAGATATATAGATATAAAGATATAAAGATACAAAGATATAAAGATATAAAGATATAAAGATATAAAGATATAAAGATATAAAGATATAAAGATATAAAGATATAAAGATATAAAGATATAAAGATATAAAGATATAAAGATATAAAGATATAAAGATATAAAGATATAAAGATATAAAGATATAAAGATATAAAGATATAAAGATATAAAGATATAAAGATATAAAGATTTAAAGATTTAAAGATTTAAAGATTTAAAGATTTAAAGATTTAAAGATTTAAAGATTTAAAGATTTAAAGATTTAAAGATTTAAAGATTTAAAGATATAAAGATATAAAGATATTAAAGATATTAAAGATATTAAAGATATTAAAGATATTAAAGATATTAAAGATATTAAAGATATTAAAGATATTAAAGATATTAAAGATATTAAAGATATTAAAGATATTAAAGATATTAAAGATATTAAAGATATTAAAGATATTAAAGATATTAAAGATATTAAAGATATTAAAGATATTAAAGATATTAAAGATATTAAAGATATTAAAGATATTAAAGATATTAAAGATATTAAAGATATTAAAGATATTAAAGATATTAAAGATATTAAAGATATTAAAGATATTAAAGATATTAAAGATATTAAAGATATTAAAGATATTAAAGATATTAAAGATATTAAAGATATTAAAGATATTAAAGATATTAAAGATATTAAAGATATTAAAGATATTAAAGATATTAAAGATATTAAAGATATTAAAGATATTAAAGATATTAAAGATATTAAAGATATTAAAGATATTAAAGATAATAAAGATATTAAAGATATTAAAGATATTAAAGATATTAAAGATATTAAAGATATTAAAGATATTAAAGATATTAAAGATATTAAAGATATTAAAGATATTAAAGATATTAAAGATATTAAAGATATTAAAGATATTAAAGATATTAAAGATATTAAAGATATTAAAGATATTAAAGATATTAAAGATATTAAAGATATTAAAGATATTAAAGATATTAAAGATATTAAAGATATTAAAGATATTAAAGATATTAAAGATATTAAAGATATTAAAGATATTAAAGATATTAAAGATATTAAAGATATTAAAGATATTAAAGATATTAAAGATATTAAAGATATTAAAGATATTAAAGATATTAAAGATATGAAAGATATTAAAGATATTAAAGATATTAAAGATATTAAAGATATTAAAGATATTAAAGATATTAAAGATATTAAAGATATTAAAGATATTAAAGATATTAAAGATATTAAAGATATTAAAGATATTAAAGATATTAAAGATATTAAAGATATTAAAGATATTAAAGATATTAAAGATATTAAAGATATTAAAGATATTAAAGATATTAAAGATATTAAAGATATTAAAGATATTAAAGATATTAAAGATATTAAAGATATTAAAGATATTAAAGATATTAAAGATATTAAAGATATTAAAGATATTAAAGATATTAAAGATATTAAAGATATTAAAGATATTAAAGATATTAAAGATATTAAAGATATTAAAGATATTAAAGATATTAAAGATATTAAAGATATTAAAGATATTAAAGATATTAAAGATATTAAAGATATTAAAGATATTAAAGATATTAAAGATATTAAAGATATTTTTTTTTTTTTTTTTTTTTTTAAAGATATTAAAGATATTAAAGATATTAAAGATATTAAAAATATTAAAGATATTAAAGATATTAAAGATATTAAAGATATTAAAGATATTAAAGATATTAAAGATATTAAAGATATTAAAGATATTAAAGATATTAAAGATATTAAAGATATTAAAGATATTAAAGATATTAAAGATATTAAAGATATTAAAGATATTAAAGATATTAAAGATATTAAAGATATTAAAGATATTAAAGATATTTTTTTTTTTTTTTTTTTTTTTTGTTGGACTGAGGTAGGAAAAAATGCTTTATGCACCGTCAGTCATGTCGTAACTTTGACCGGTGTGTCGGACTGCATAACTGCTTACCGACTAAAAAATCCTCCTCTTCTGGGGCTCAAATCCACCTTGGAACCAGGAGATATCCCGCATTAACCTTCAAGGTGGAACCCCATAGTGTGCTCTAAATGAGCGTTGCCCTCTGTGTGCCTGCGTCCAGGTCATACTTCTTCCGCCGCAGAACCTTTTCGGCGAAGTCACAGACTTTTAACCAAGCGTCTATGCTGCTGCACATTTGCTGTGCTAATGTCTCTACTTTGACTTCACCTACTGTTTCTGCCAGGTCGATTCTTCCTTCCGACCATCTTTTGCAGTTGAAGAAGGTGTGTTCTGCATCGTCCATTGCATTTTCGCAGTAAATGCAGCTGGATTCGGCAGTTTTCCCCATTTTATTTAGGTACTTTCGAAAGTATCCATGTCCGGAGAGTAGTTGTGTCAAATAGAAAGACGTTTCACCGTGCTTTCTATTTATCCACTTCTCTAGATCGGGGATTATTTTAGCGGTCCATCTTCCATACCTTTCGCATGACCATCTCGCCTTCCACGAGACTATGGTTTGCTGTCGTATGCTCTTTGCCGCATGTTCTGAGAATTCTCCTCTTTGCCGAAGATTCCATATTTTTTTGCGCTCTTGGGCAAGCAAGTCAACCGGTAAGACTGCTGCTATCACAGTCACGGCCGCCCCGGAGACTGTGCGGTACGCCGATGTTATCCTTAAGGCTGCTTTTCGTTGCACAGCTAGCATCGGTTTTCGCCTTACATTCGCCTTTAAGGTGTCCGCCCATACTTCACTGCCATATAGCAGTATTGCATTTGTCGCTTTCATGAGGAGTCTCCGTTTTCCTGCCGTCGGGCCGTCAACATTTGCCATCAGTCTACTCAGAGACCCCGTTGCTGTCGCTGTTTTCCGCGTGGCATACTTCAGTTGTTCCCAGAAGGTAAGTTTACTGTCCAGTCTGACGCCTAGATAGTTCACTGTCCTCTGCGTCCTTATCAGGTTTCCGCTTACTCGCATCTCTATTTCGGTTGGGATCTGCTTCCCCGTGAACAGAAGTAACTCTGTTTTATGGGTGGCAAGCTCCAATCCTCGAGAGCTGAGCCATGTCTGTGTGCGGATCATGACTTGGGTAAGTCTCTTTTGGGCATCTATGGTGTTTCTGGCAGTAATGACGGCTGCGATATCGTCGGCATAACCAATAAGGAAGGTGTCTTCAGGCATTTCCAGTCTTAGGATGTCGTCGTAGCTGATATTCCACAGGTCTGGTCCCAGGATTGACCCCTGTGCAGCTCCTCCAGTCACTCTGTACCGTTTTGTTCCAGTTTGCGTGGAGTACAGGAGTATTCGATCCTGCAAATAGCTCCTGATCATATTCATGAGGTACTCCGGTATCTGGAAGCGGTATTCCAAGGAAGTGAGCATATCGGTCCACCTTACACTATTAAAGGCGTTTTTAACGTCCAGCGTTGCTAGTAGAACTACCGGGCGCGAGTATGCATTTCCTCTTTGCGTAGCTCTGGCTGCCTGAACCACTTCATCGATGGCTCCCATTGTGGATTTTCCAGCTCTGAACCCATGTTGCCTGGGGCTAAGTCCTCCAGCAGCCTCTACTGCGGCGAGTAGTCTGGGTCTTATACACAATGGGCGATAAGCCGAAGGTGTGTTGGGATCGCCTTTGCCTTTGCTAATGAGCACCAGTCTCTGTTCTTTCCACGCTTCTGGGAATATCCTTTCTTTTAGACATGCGTTATACATCCTAAGTAGAAAAGTAGGACGTCCTGATGCTATCACCTTCAGTATCTCTGCCGGTATATTATCTGGTCCCGGCGCTTTCTTGTTCTTCAGGGAGAGAGCTGCAATATTGAGTTCTTCCTCGGTGAACTCTGGGACTGAACCATCGAACTCTACGGGTGCTCGCTCATGCGCCTCGTGGATGTGTGCTGGAAATAGTGTTTCCACTATGTGATCCATTGTGTCATCATCCACGTTTGGCACTGCTCCGTAGTTTCTCAGCTTCTTCATGACTATCTTGTAGCCAAGTCCCCAAGGGTCTTTATTTATATCATTGCAGAGCTCTTTCCACTTGTCATGCTTACTGCGTGTGATAGCAATCGACAGTTCTTTTCTCGCAATCTTGGCTGCTAACGCTTCCGTCGTGAAATTTCCAGAGCGTCGTGCCATTGTTAGCCTTCTTCTACATTGTATGCATACTTTCCTTTTTTCTGCGATATCGTGGTTCCACCAGTACGCCTGTCGTCTACCTCCGTGTTTGCTGTGCGTTTTTGGCATCGATACGTTACACGCTCTTTCCATAGCTGTTAGGCTTCTTTCGACCACTTGCTTCGACGTCAATGTGCCGTCGAAATGTCGTTCTCGCCTATCTAATTCAGCTAGTAGTTTGCCTGTATCCACCTTACTTATGTCCCATCTGTGGGAAGTCTTTCTTGAGTATGGTGAGTGGTTTTGCTGACTGATATTCTGGAAATCATATGAGATATACTCGTGATCACTTCCCGTGAAGTCATCGAGTATCTTCCAGTCCTTTATCCGATCTACGATGTGTTCGGATCCAAAGGTTACGTCAGGTATGGTGCCTTCACATCCCGACCTAGCGGCCATATCCATAATTTTTCGTCCTCTAGAGTTAGTAGAGGACATTCCCCAATCTACTGCTCGTGCATTCAGATCGCCTGCCACAATGAAGGGCTGCCGTCGATCCACGAGGAGATCCTCGATTGCATCCAGTTTATTCTGGAAGGTGTTTATGTCATCGCTAGGGGTTAGGTAGCAACTGACTACTGCGACTTCTCTGAAGCGTGCGTAGACGTAGCAGTTTCCCATCTTGCTTTCTAGTGGCTGTTGTCCACTACTACTGGGGATCCATATGGCCGCAGTCTTGGTGTCGTCATCTAACCAAACTCCGTTCTCTTTTCGCTTATATTGCTCACTGATGATCACTACATCTATAGCATGTTCTGCTACTATCTGTGTCAAAAAGGCATCTGCCGTTTTGCTCCGGTGTAGATTACCTTTTCAACATTTTGCTGTATTTTGTCGTGTGCTTGGGCATTTCTGCGATCCCGGCATGTGATCAACAGAAGTACGCCCCGCATCCGTGCAAATGCAGCATTTTGGTGGTTTTTTGCAGTCTTTCATCTTGTGACCTGATTCACCACACCTAATGCAGATGCCACCACCGCTTCTGTCCGGTCCTGTGCAGTTGGTCTGCAGATGGCCAACCCCGAAGCATCTGTAGCATCTGCGGATGGGTTGACACATCCTGGGCCTAGCCCTGACAAAACCAATTTTAATGTCTGAGCTCAGCAACGTCTCCGCTAGTTGGCTTTCTAAAGTTACAAAGGCCCTTACTTGCTCTCGACTGTTTGGGGCAGTGACTTTTATGCGCAAGTCCACTGATGAATTATCAAGGACTTGTCGCACTGCCTCAGCCACCTCAGACTCTACAGTTAGTGAGTCTAGATCTCGGATCTCAACTGTCGCTGTAGGCTTTAACTCGGCTACCGTAGCTGTTTTCTTAACGGTAGCCTTTAGTTTTTCAACTAGTTCTGGTTGTAACTTATCCCCTCTGCTGAGTTCTACAAGGAGTGCCCCGGATCGGGTTTTCCTTATGCCTCTCACGTTTGCCTTTTCGTCTTGTTGGATTGTGCTGCGTATGTTTCGTAAAACATCTACGTAGCTTTGTCCACTTTCAGGTTTTATGAGGACTGCTTCTGAGCGGGGAGGTTTCTTCTTCTCTTTTTTTGCTGGTTGTTTTACTACTTTCGGCTTTTCTGCGGGTGCCGAAGTAGTCTTTTCCGCTCTTTGTTTCGAAGTCCCTTTTCTGGTGACTTTTTGCCACAAGTTCTGTTGTCCCTTGCAAAGTTTTTTGCCGGACTCAGACTCTAGGGGGCTAGGGGCTTGTCTCTTTTGAATGGTAGGTGTTTCCACCATTTCCAAGATCCGTGCCTCTGCTGCTGGTTCTAATTGCTTCTGCTTAGTTGCTTCAGCTTCCAGCTTCTTCCAGGAGTTCCTGCAGTGTCCTAGAATATCGAGTAGTTCGTCTAGGTCGGATACCCCGCTTTTAACATCTAGACTGATGTTTTTTTGCTTAGCGACAGCGGTCTTAATACGCTGCAGCGCCTGGCGACATTTTAGAATGGCATCCTCTTCCTCGGCCCGGAGTTTCAACATGTACTCATGCCTTGGAGAGATTACCGCCTCTGCAACGGTGTTTGGGACACCTGCTTCCGCCGCAGCGGTTTTTGGAGTTTCCTCCACACTTCTTGGCGCCTGTGCTACAGGGCTCCTTTGCATTTTTGAGCTTTTGCCAAAGCCCAGCCGTTGGGTCCGTGAAACGGGCCTCACTTTCTTCTAGTGGTGTTCCACTGATTGTTTTTTTTGTTATTGGGGTCTTTCTAGATTCCATTTTAAGGGGTCCCGACTCCAAGCCGCTATCTTAGATCGAGTGTACAGTTACTCAAGCGATCCTCATGGTTATCTATGCATAGCAGGGAGGCCATGCGAGGGTTGACGTTGGTCCTTATGGGAGCCAATGTTCAGAGCCAGGATCTTGCACAAATTAAGGATATATATCAACTTAAACCTGTACCACCAATGAAAATTCAGTTGGTGACGATCTTCGAACGTACTTGGAGGCCTGCCAGGGTTTTAACGGGACGGAGGCAGCTGCAGCATTGACCTAGGAGCCATTTCCGCAGGATGTCACTCCTGCTTACTGAGGTCCTAGAATGCGGCAGCTGTCAGCCCAGGGGCAAACATTTCAAAAATCGTGTTTTGTTTCGAAGTCAGGGGTCGGTCAAAGATTTCACTTTAGTAAGTTCCATCTTTCTATTTCTTCTAAAGTCGCTGCACACATTAGTTCACGATTGGTCGGCTGCCCAATCGCTATCCAGTGGGGCCGATCGTGGAGGCTGTGTGTCAACTTGAATTACCAGTGACAAGGATTGCTATTGAAAGTCTCTAGACGAGCAACGTAGCGTTGCCTTGTTTTCGTAACCCCATCCATATTAAAGATATTAAAGATATTAAAGATATTAAAGATATTAAAGATATTAAAGATATTAAAGATATTAAAGATATTAAAGATATTAAAGATATTAAAGATATTAAAGATATTAAAGATATTAAAGATATTAAAGATATTAAAGATATTAAAGATATTAAAGATATTAAAGATATTAAAGATATTAAAGATATTAAAGATATTAAAGATATTAAAGATATTAAAGATATTAAAGATATTAAAGATATTAAAGATATTAAAGATATTAAAGATATTAAAGATATTAAAGATATTAAAGATATTAAAGATATTAAAGATATTAAAGATATTAAAGATATTAAAGATATTAAAGATATTAAAGATATTAAAGATATTAAAGATATTAAAGATATTAAAGATATTAAAGATATTAAAGATATTAAAGATATTAAAGATATTAAAGATATTAAAGATATTAAAGATATTAAAGATATTAAAGATATTAAAGATATTAAAGATATTAAAGATATTAAAGATATTAAAGATATTAAAGATATTAAAGATATTAAAGATATTAAAGATATTAAAGATATTAAAGATATTAAAGATATTAAAGATATTAAAGATATTAAAGATATTAAAGATATTAAAGATATTAAAGATATAAAGATATAACGATATAAAGATATAAAGATATAAAGATATAAAGATATAAAGATATAGAGATATAGAGATATAGAGATATAGAGATATAGAGATATAGAGATATAGATATATAGATATATAGATATATAGATATATAGATATATAGATATATAGATATATAGATATATAGATATATAGATATATAGATATATAGATATATAGATATATAGATATATAGATATATAGATATATAGATATATAGATATATAGATATATGGATATATGGATATATAGATATATAGATATATATATATATATAGATGTATGGATATAGATTTACACATATACATATAATGATATACAGATACAAATATAAGTAAGAAACAAGTAAGAGTGCTCTAGTCGAGACTGCTCGACTAGGAGATACCCTGAGCCCTGTAAGGAGGCAAATATCAAATGATGCTACGCTCTTTTTAAGCATGCATTAAAACAAGATATACACACAAACACATATGTATATACACGTACGCATAAGCACGCGCTCTGCCAACTGTGCAGTTGACTGCGCTTGGGCTAGCTCAAACAATGTACAAACAACGCCTTAAAAACTTATTTTAGATAAGCATTAAAATCGATAACATTACATCAAAAAAGTTACCGAGCATATGATGCAAACTTGACCTGCGCGTCTAGTTTATAAGAACGACGCGTTCAAACATACGGACGGTCGGACAGACGGACAGACGGACAGACGGACTGGCGGACGGACAAACAGACCGACAGGGCTAAATCGACTCAGCTCGTCGCCCTGATCAAGAATATATATACTTTGTGGGGTCTGCCACGCCTCCTTCTGCCTGTTACATACATTTAACAAAACCATTATACCCTGATTTCCCATTTTTAATGGGCTCAGGGTATAAAAACTCAATATTTATTGAATGCATTTAAGATATCCGATATATTTTTAGATTCGCAAGATATATATATTGCTATTCTACATTTATAACTGTCCCCATTCATATACTAATTCGTTTTTAATTCCCATTTAGACAAAGCCCAATTTTATAATGCCCTGGCTAATATTGAATACTCTGATGCTGGGCCTGGACTTTTTTTTTTGGATGATCGAGGTGCTCACAGGTCGATTGACACTGCACTTGAACTCTGTTTACCCCATGCTGCGATTGCTCTGCACTCTTGCTCTGGTCAACTGTATCAAGACGGTGTTCGAGAACGCGATCAAGCACAATATGGTGGATACCCTAAGTGTGTTAGAACCGGAATTGAGAGCACTCTTTTTTTAGGCAATGGCAGATTGATGACAACTCAACTTCGGAACGCAACTCGAAGGCCAAGCGTAGAAACTTGGTACATGCAACAAGCTCTGGCACCCTTTGTATCTCATTAAATCGAATGGTTAACATTAAAAAGATGAATTGCCTAATTGTATCAAAAACTGAGTTTCCTCCCCACATCTGCCTCCACAGACTACCTAGCCGGGTGTCTGTCTTGTGCATTAAGCTCAATTAAGCCGCACGCAAACTAACTAACTCACCGACTGACAGACTAACTGACGGACTGAGTGACTAACAACGTCGTGCGAACCTTAATCGGTACCCATGTGGCAGGTTTAGTCAGTTTTAAGTATAACTCCAGCTGGGGCCCGTGTCTACCAAACACCTTGCGACAACCAAACCGAACTGAACCTTTGCCCTACCCTCACTTAAGAAGCATGCTTGTATGGCGGTCTTTGTGTAATTGAGAAGCTTTAGCTATGTTGAGCGTGTTGTCTTCTAGAGCAAGTTATTCCAAATGAATCACTGAATAATATTTAGTTATTGAACAAAATTTATCTCTAAACTGAAATATTGCAATTATTTTAAAACTTAAAAAAAGTTTAACTTGAAGTCTTATCTTAATTCCCAACTGAAAATATAAACTGAAACTGCTCGACTAAGAGATACCCTGAATCGTGTGAGGATAAGCTATTCCAATCATTCTACACATCTTTTATGCATACATACAAGCAACACATACATTAACACATATGCACGCACGCATAGCCACGCACTCTGCCAACTGCGAGGATACCGCAGTAACTGCGATTAGGCTGCAATGTAGGCATTACTATGGGAACTTATTTGTTAAATAAGTTTTCTTAGAGATGGGCTATCTTCATCAAACTTTCACAGCTTATTAATGACATTTTTTAGTGTGTATTTGCTTTGGAATTATCTCTTTCTGGTATTTGATATACATTTTATGCGAATTGAGGGCGAAGGGGGCGTGGTATTCAAAATCTAAAGGTAACATAATCTCCGCATTGTTACACGTAACAACACAGCAAATTTGAAATCTGTAGCTCAAACAATGGGCGCATCACGCTTAAAAAGGCATTCAATTTATTGATTATTGCTGATAAAACAAGTAAGAAAAGTCTAGTCGGTGGTGCCCGACTAGGAGATACCCTGACCCCCGTCCGACTTGCATTGCTTAATACGCTCCATAGCTTGCACATAACATTAAATTTCCCAAAAACTAAATTATAATTTTGAAATTTAATTCAACTAGAATGTATGTAAATAAAAAACAAGTAAGAACGTTGCATGAGGTCGAAACCTAATGCGTGATACTAGTTTCCCATAGGAGCATCTGGTATATTCAATTTAATAATATATCTCAAATTTTGCATTTATGTAAATTCATGTTAATTTTATGCAATTTAAATTTTTGTTACATTTTGGATACCGGCTTTTTTAACTAATTACCTACCCCTCATATACTGCCAATTGAAGGTCTGTTGCAAATATAACTATGTGAATGAGTTAGCATTTTTATAAAATGTAAAAAATTCAATAGAATCATATGCTGAAAGTTTCATCAAGTTCCGTTAAGTCAGTCGCAATCTATTAAACAAAACGTTTGGCCAATTATGACACGCACGCGTTAAGCAGCGACAGCAAAATATATTTACATTTACACATACATTGAAACGTGCAAGCGCGTTTGCTTATGCATGGTCACAAATAAATTTAGCGCCATTCATTCTAGCATATTCTTCAAACCAAATTGTTATTGAGTTGTGTTCGCATTTTCAGCCGCTTCTTTAGTTTTGTATTTGTCAAATATCGCCCTTTATACGCATGCATTCAAACCGACCACAGTTTTTGTATGTACACATATAAATACATACGTTCATATGCGCGCATTTCAGCATTTTCTAAGAATCACAATTGCTATTGATTTATGTTTATATTGTGTTTGCATTAACAGCAGCTTCTATAGTTTTGTATTTGTCAAAAGTCGCCCTTGTAGTGAAGTGTTTCGGATTTGCAAACAGGCAATGCAAAACTGATGTGGCGCAGTAGGTAGATGAAAAGCGTGTAAGCAAAAGGGTCCGCGTTTGAGACGCGGCGGCGACGGCATAAAAATAGTTGCACAGCTGTTCGTGTCTACATACATACATACATGATGGGTCCTATCATCAATTTTTTTTGTGTGGAATAATTTTGTTCGGACTAAGTCGATATTTGTATAATCGATATTTGATATTTACATTTTTTGTCATGGTCAGACACACAAAAAGAAAATAACATAACTGACCTAGGCTATACGAAAAATGATAATTTTAGCAGATAAATTATTTGCAGAACTTCAACATTAAATCGAATTACATATATTTCTCAGAAGTGCCGTTTGTCGTTTTAGCAATTCTTATTAAGTTTATTTATATAGGTGGCACAGGCATATGAATTTTGCGGATGGGCGTTACAAATTTTGTTGCCAATTTGCCACGCCCCCAGTAGGCGTAGACATATCATATTTGGCAAGTTCCTAGAAGGAGTCGAGGGTAACGTAATTGTAAAACTTGGATGCTTACACTCCAAAAATGTGAAAGTTACAGGGTATTTTTTCTATATACCACGCCCCCAAAGGGGCGTAAGATTTATTTTTAGGGAATCAATAGAGGAGGCCTCCAGTAACACAAACATCCAATTTTGAAGCGTCTAGCTCTAAAACTGTAGGAGCTATAAACTTTTTGCAATTTGCCACGCCCCCTGAAGGCGTAGGTATTTCCGCCATATCTTTTTGATCTTGGGTTGCTTATCCGAGTATATATATCAAATTTCAAGTCTCTAGCATCAATAGTGCTCAAAATATAGCTGAATTTGTAAAATCACTCTATATTCAGATCCGATTTGCCACGCCGCCAGTGGGCGTGGACATCAAATCTTTTTATCAATCTTAATAGAATGGAAGCGTTAAGATACGAGCCAAATTTCAGCATTCTAGCTTTAAAACTGTAGAGGTTACAGTTTTCCCGATTTGCCACGCCCCCAATGGGCGTAGATATATCCGCCATATCTTTTTAAACTTGGGTGGTATACATTCCAAATTTCAACTCTCTAGCTCTTCCACTAATATGATTTCTTAACTATGGGCGCAACCATTTTCCGATTTGCCACGCCCCTAGTGGGCGTATCGGGAAAATCTTGACACTTTATAATTCAAGGGTATACACGAGTGTATGTTTCAAATTTCAAGTCTCTAGCTTCAATAGCGTAGAAAAATATTGCATTCATACGGACAGACGGACAGACGGATAGACGGACGGACAGCAAGACAGACATTGCACAAGACCAATATACTATTTTCCCTTTGGGAAACTAGTATAATAAATAATTAATTAAATAAATAAACAAATTAACAACAAGTAAGAGTGCTCTAGTCGAGACTGCTCAACTAGGAGATACCCTGAGCCCTGTGAGCCAAATATCATATCATTCTACGCTCTTTTTAAGCATGCATAAAAACAACATATACACAGGCATACATACATATGTACGCACGCATAGGCGCGCGCTCTGCCAACTGCGCAGTTGACGCAGCGACTTAATTGCTTAATAACTTTCCTTAGCGATGGACTAACTGCATAAAACTTTCACAACTTAATAATGGCATTTATATGTGTGTATTTGCCAAAGCACAAGTCTCTAGTATTTGATTTGCGCTTTTTACAAATAGGGGACTATTGGGGGCGAATGGGGCGTGGCATCCAAAATCTAAAGATTACGTAATCTTCGTATTCATTACACGCACCTACACAGCAAATTGGAAGTCTCTAGCTCAAACAATGTACAAACTACACCTTAAAAACTTATTTTCGATAAGCATTAAAATCGATAACATTACAACAAAAATAGTTATCGTTCATACGAAGCAAACTTGACCTGCGCGTGCTATACACGGACCAACAAAAAAAATTTCAGCTGTCTAGCTCGTCTACGTTCTGAGATCGACGCGTTCAAACATACGGACAGACAGACAGACGGACAGGGCTAAATCGACTCAGCTCGTCGCCCTGATCAAGAATATATATACTTTGTGGGGTCTGACACGCCTCCTTCTGCCTGTTACATACATTTAACAAAACCATTATACCCTGATTCCCCATTTTCAATGGGCTCAGGGTATAACAAGTAAGAAAACTCTAGTCGGAG